>JAAGNO010003134.1:51115-62557 GCA_033439905.1 Ceryle rudis | reverse complement strand
CTAGCACTACAAACTCTTGTATAAAAATTAAAAAAAAAAAAAAAAAAAAAATCACTCCCCAGCTTTTTTGCAGGCATCCTTCAGATGATGGAAGTTTGGAATAAGCTGTCCCCACAGCCCTCTCTTCTCCAGGCTGAACAACCTCAACTCCCTCAGCATGTTCCAGCCTAAGTGAGCCTTATTTGAGGTCTCCTTTCTAAGCAGCTTGGATGTGTGGCAGTGATCTCCTGAGCTGAAATGCCTCTCAAGGTTGTTCCTTGAGGCAGAGACACTTTTAACTACAAATATTTGGTAAGTGATTGATGTCATTCACAATCCTGTATTGTAGTACACTAAAACTTTGTTTTAGTAACTTTGATTTTTGTCTTGGTAAATTTGGATCATTGTTCAAATGATTGTAAAGTACAGTAACTTTAAGTCACACCTTTACAACATTGTATTTCAATAAAACCACTTTTGCCAATGCCTTTGAGAGTGGTTAAGTCATCTAAATTTGTGATGCTATAGCTTAACTACCAAACAGTTGGTTATTTCTTAGGTGCAATGTAGTATAGCATTTAAAAAAAAAAAAACAAAAAAAACCCAAAAACAGAGGCACGTGAAGAATTATTTCCCTAGAACCAGAATATAAGAAGTAAAACAGTTTCCTTCCTCATCATTTCCAAATCTGTTTCTCTAACAGCTCTGTGTTAGCAAAACAGGCTTCTTTCTCCAACAACAATGATAACAAGCTCTTTTACAAGAGATTTTTTTCTCCAACCCAGGAACAGGGCAGATTTATCTCCTTGTCTTCTGACTCTCTACTTCTAAAATACATGTTATGCACTGTCAGTCAGTACTCTCCTCCTCTGTCTGTAGCCAATACCTGGCAAACAGGGCTAGGAGAGGGCACATGAATATCACTTCTGCCATGTAAACCCAGACATTTCACCCTACCACAGACTTGGACCGCCAGCTCTTTAGCTTTATGCTCTGATGGACTAAGGAGTGCTCAGTTATGACCCATAAGCTGACTTGCATAGAGTGTCATTCTCCAGCAAAAGGGCAGTCTTCCACCACTTCATCTGGATCTGAAATAAGTTGTGTCTTTAGCCCCAAAGCTATGTAGTTACTGATACACAGGAACATGTACTGCTGTACTTTATGTTAAGTACAGTTTTGCCCTTATTAAAGAATGCTTAGGAAGCAGCATAGCAGCAGGATTACTAATTTTTTAGCTAGTACTTATGCTTGAATAGATGATTGTCACATTAACATTCAATAGCAAGTAAACAGAAAAAAAAAGATTTCCAATTTCTAATGTCAGTGGTGATTCCTTTTGTCCAGTGTCTCTCCCACTAAACTGTTGGGATGTATGTGTGTATTTGCTAGTACACTATGACGTGCAAAGGACTTGTGATAACTTACCTGCCCAGGACCATTACACTAATCTAATATTGCAGTAATTCCATGGACTCAATAAAGTTATTTCAGTAAAACTGTGTCAAAGGATATTAAAATATGAGCAACTGTAGAGTGTGGTACAATTTATTAGCTGATTTAGTCCCATTAATATAACATATTCTTCTGTTTAGTAAGTGCTGATACTTCTGCATTATTGGTAAACATTATTTTCTTCATTATAGCACTCAAGAAAAGAGTGCCTACATACGAACAGTAACATTGGAGACCTGAGCTTTGAGTAAGGCTTCTTTATGGTAACTTCTGGGCTATTTATGTTTGCCTTTTCTTCTTCTCCTAATATATGCAGCAGTGACAAAAGATATAGATAAGAGATTGAAATGAAGAATGGATTGCAGTAAGCAAACTATTCTCCATACATGTAACTGAAGAACTATTGGCTATTCTACAGTGCTAGATTTTTATCATGTAAGACCCCAGTAGTGTTTTTAAAACCAAGATACATAGCTAGAAAGATAACATTTACAAATATGATTAAACTGCTTTGAAACTGTAAAAGGTATACTTTTGCCTCCTAAATTCATTGCCTCCTAATTTCTTAATTTTGAAAAATTCTCAAAAGATATTTGGTGTAAGAATGAATGCTGGTTAATTGAAGTCCTCATTGTTTGAAGTTAGGTATAATTTACCATTATAGATATTCTAACAAAATTTTATGCTGCAGTCACAACCCGCGTTGACAATAACAAACTTTTCTTCGTATTCCTTATGCATGTTTCTCAAAGTATGCCACAGCAGGTTCAATGGGAAGGCTTTGTGAAGGGGAGAAGCACTGTGAAGAATCCCATCTATAACTAGCCAAACTAGAAAAAGTTTTCATTGCCAAGCAATCCACAGGGAAAACATTTTCACTGTCCTTTGTTGTATAGGTGACTACATTAGAAGAATACAAGAAAGCTGATGAAGCTAGGACTTTCTGCTATTGGTCATTGCCTTTTAAACAGTGGCTGCTTTGTTAACATGCTAAGATTTTTCCTTGTTCCAGCAGCTGCCTTTAACAGCAGGATTTAATGACTGTTTAGAAAGACAAATCACGTGCTAAAGAACTGGCCTGGTTCCCCTTTCTACTCTCCTGAAGCCAAGATGGGAAACGTCTCATAGCCTCAGCAGTGGCCCAGTTACCAGTGTAGGAGTGTAAAGGCAGTCTGCCTTCACTGTCAGAAAGAAATTGTGCACCATCTTCCCCAGTACTGCTACCTAACACAAAGATCCAGAAATTCATTATTAACCATATTAATTTTTTTAAGTACCATACATATTTTCCTCAGCTTTGTTTACTATATGCATTATGCTAAACTGAAGCCATTTCCTTCCATAGTCTGCAGTCCCATTTTCTGACTTGAGTTCTCTGTCAACTTTTTTCTTTGTTGCAATATGATCCTTCCTGGTAAAGAGGGCTTCAGCTTTTTTTTAAAGAGAGTGAAATGCTAGTTGCTTTCATAAATAGAAATATTTCAATTATTCTTTGACACTTTTTCACTGCTGTAACATGCTACACTTTCATTTACCAGACCATCTCCTAATGAAAACATATTATTTAGCAACCTTGATGCAGAATTTTCTTATGTTTATGTGAAATATGTAGCTATTTCACTAATGTATTTTAACCCAGACTCTACATTCTTTACCATCATTCTTTGGTTCACAAGCTTAAAAAATCCTCTCTCTTCAGATCTATTTCCCTGCTGTCATATTTTCTGTTAGATATATTCTGAAGAAAGTGACTTTTTCTGAACTCAAAAATGTCATAGCATGCTTTGTACTGTCTAATTTTTCATCTTATTAATACCAATAATATGTATTTGAGCACTGCAATATTTTCATAAGCTTCACTGGGGGTCTATCTTTTTCTGGCACTGCTCTAATGTTCAGATAATGAAGCATGGGGGCTGAAATAGATAGCCTGCTGACCATCTGAACCCAGAAAGATTAAAATGTATGATTCAAAGCTGTTTGAGGCATATACTTTCTGGAAAAAAAGTTCCTCTAGTGCTCTATAATTAACATCTAGACATTTTATACTGGAAAACTCTGAGGAAAGTAGAAATTCAATTGCTTCATATAACCAAAAATACATGTTTAGACAAAATGTTAGAGACAGGAATATGTGTCATTGAACTGCAGTTATACTATCTATTAAGCTATTTGAAGAAATTTCTTTTTCTTCTGTAAAGACTAAACCTTTAGGTGGTTCAGTTACGAACAAGGAACTGAAGCAAAATACCTCCTCTGTCATTTCTTGTAAAGGAGGCAGAAATGGCACCAATAAATATCAAGCAAAGAAAACAAGAGCATCATGCTGATAATAAAGCTTCTTATTAAATTTTAGCTTCCCGAAATTAAAAGTTAATATAAAAGATAAAAGATATAATCAATAAAAGATATAATTATAATATAATAATAAAATTATAAAAGATATAATTAATGAATTGGAATACATGCAGTAGTAAGGTCAACGGTAAAGCATATACACTATTATCAGAACAAATTTTTTAACAATCATACCAGAGATGGATGGGGAGCTGCAGGGGTTTTTCAAGTTTTCAGAATGCAGGTTTTGTGAGAGCTATTAGGTAGAAAAATAAGAGATTCAACAACACTAATTTTCACCAAAATTGTCTTTAATAACGAATGTTGTCAAAAACCTTAAATGCAGAAAATTTTGTTCATGTCTAATTACACTGCAATAGCTGTAGTAAACAAATATGGAGGTAATACCTTGCATTTGACTTTTTCTGGACTTCTAGAAGTTAAAGGCTATGGATCACAGTCTAGGTACTTTCTACAGACTGTCAGAAGAGATCCCCGGTCTGATTTGATGAAAAGTCTTGGCTTAGTCAAGGGGCTTCTTGACTTCATTGAGGCTAAGCTTTCACTGATTTTTCAAAATAAAATTTATAGACATCTGAACAAGAGCCTGAACTGTAGTACTTTAAAGCATATATATATAATTATCAAAACTCAGTAAAATTCATAAATGTTATTCTATTCCAAATGTAGCTGTTCTTTGTTATATTAAATAAGTTTTGTATTTCCTTGTCCTCTCAAATAAAACACATACTATGATTCCAACATGTAATTTTTTTTTTTGCTTACTTCATTAATGTAATGTCCAGACATATTGCACAAGCTCTCCGCTGAGGATCATTTATTGTACCTGGGAGCCCTGAGACTTTGCTTCTGTATGGAACAATGCTGCCAAGTCAGAGTCATCTGCACTTCAGAGGAATATAGAGGTAAAAATCACATTCTGTTTGACACCTTGATCATGCCTGAAGGCTACAAATCTGATGGCTTTTGATTAGTGAAAATCATTGTGGTTGTGCGAACAGGTGGAATGTGACAATTCAAGATGTTTCTAAAATGTAGTAAGGGATAAATAGACTTCAATGTCTTTGACAGGTGCTTCTGAGATGTAACTATAACCACTTCAGTCTCAAGGCTTTTTGGCCATGAATGAAACTTTTAGTAATCCATAAGAATTGTGGCAACTTGTCATCTCTTCCGCATCATTTTTAGGGACACCGGAGTTCAACCTACCCTCTCTGCTCCCCAGCCTATTGGGAGACTTCTTTGACAGTTGCAAAGTTGGGTGGGTTGCTATATATCTTGCTGTGAAATACAGTTTTCTCACATAGCGAATCATCTTACAAGGTGTTAACATTTCCTGTTCCCACTCATCAAAACACCTACCACAAAACAGATGCAACAAAGATGAATCAAGTTTGAATTCATACTTGAGCTATCAGGCTTCACTTTCAAGAGATCTGTATAGGCAATCCAGAGAATGAGAAGATAAAGCTGAATTTACTAAGGGACAGCAACCTGCTGTCATCCTCTAAGGACAGCTTAAGTGAAGTAATTGATTTACTTATCTCTTCTCAATACTGAAACTTTATGGTATTTTGCACTGGCCGATCAAAAGGAGAGGACATCAAGATTTTTTCTGTTTTTACTAGCTGTTCATGTCCCTGGGAGCTATTCCCTCCTACAGCATCACTACGGTATTGAAGTACCCTGTCTGTTCTCACTGCTTCTGCGTCCTACATCAGAATAGGAACTTTCTATTACATGTGGAGCCACCAAAGGAAGACTGTACTAAAAGACAGCCTTTTAGCAGGATAAGGAGGAAATGAAAACCTATATGACTGGGTGCTCTCATGCTCTTTCCAAAGCAAAAAATATGCTTCTGGGTTGAAACAAACCCAAAATCAACACCTAAATTTAGTAACATTGTCTAACATACTCCTCCTCATAATGTTGAGACAAAAGAGTTTGATTTACCATAATTAAACTGTGCTTGCACCTTTTGAAGAATTTGTCCTGTTAATCCTTATAACCTCTTAACAGACCAGAATTATCATTATTGCCAGATACTTTAGTATGTTATTACCAAAATAGATCCTTTCAGTTTTGAGTCCTCCAGGAATTTTAGCAAAAAATGTTTGTATTGGAAAGACTGTAAATTAAAGCACCTGCTTCTCACCAATAAGTTCACTAGGAATGTCTTTCTTCAAAGCATTATGAACAGTCATGAACTTCTATTGCTATGAGAATAAAGAGAACTAATTTAACACTTCTGCCTTCAGTCTCCTTCACACTTTTTTTATATCAGACTAACTCCTCTGATTTCACTAGACTGCTTCTGCTTTGTACCAGGTTTTGAAAATAATCACATCCAAATTTTTTTTATTTCAACAATGTCCTCATTTTTGTCACACATTTTTTAAAATTCTGAAGAAACTGTAAATGGGACAACCCTTGGTTTGTACATGCTCCTTTGAAGTGAAAAGCTAAGCTATATACTGTGCAAACTCTGATGGCTTAACAAGGGGCACAATTTAGATCTGCTATTTACAAGATGGCCTTTAACTCATTTAAGTCTTTTCATTAGTACTAAGCAGTCCTTTAATCAGCAGTCTGCTTTCCGATAGAAGTCAATATGTTCTAAAAAACTCACCTGAGGGGCTGTTGAGGATGGAGAAGATTAGATTTTGACAGTATCCATAGTTATATGCCTATATAGCTCCACTGCTTATTGCTTTCTACATGTGCACCAACAGAGAACATACACCTATAGGAAGTACAGTGGCCAATGCTGTATCTAAAATATAATGACGTATTTTATACTACTTAAACTGTAACACAGCTGGATATTAATGCTGATGCATTTAATTTCAACTTCAAGTGAAAAGGCTTACCTGTGAACTTTATATGCAAAAAACTCTGTTGAGATACAGACTGCAGTCCCCATACTTGAGAGAGCATATGGATGCATCTGTGCCTGTCTGTGACATGGGGGCTCCCAAAGGAGTCTCCCTGTGATCTCCTTGTGCATCCACGCAGGTGCTATTACAAACTTGCTCCACTTTCAAAAGAGGTGCTTTTTTTTTTTTTTTTTTTTCAGGCAAATCTTTATTCAAATTATACAAAGCATTTAGGTCAAGCTTATAGAATGCATGAAATTAGGAGATAATCCACAATTTGTCTAGCTTTTCTGAGCATCGCTCACAATAATTTTAAGTCTAATATAACCTGAGAACTATTTTCTTTCCATTGGTTTATAAGAGAACTCTCAAACAAAGCAGAGCTGATGAAATTTCTTGTCTACAGTCATTTCAGATAAATCAAATAAATTACATGACCAAAAGGTTACACAAATTATTTAAACATCTGAGCGAAATCTTAGGGGACCCATAAACATTTCTCAATGATGAAACATAACAATAAGAGTTTTCTTTGTGAAGGTTATGCTGAGGTTCTCTTAGATTCTTTATATATAAAACCATAAAAAGTGATTCCTGGGATATATATATATATATATCTCAAATGAGGTTCCTCCACTCCTTACTTGTAGCTAATATTTCACTAAAATCCAATAGCATTATAGCTATAAACAATACAATAACCTGTATATGGGGATGTACTGAATGCTTACTAAAGCACTAAAAAAAAAAAAAAATGTATGTTTGACACACAAGATGTACATAAAGGAATATGAACTATATATTATAATTTCTTTGAAACATTACCTGCCCATTCTTCAGTGCCTGAATTGCGCACAGCACAAAAGGGTTCCCAAGCAGTAAAATAAAATGAGAAATTTTAAAATTTGCAAAACAAGTTGTTGCAAATGGTTAATTCACATTTTTATTCCAGGTTTATGAAGATGCTGCTCCTCTATTTTCATTGCTCTTTCAAAGTTCCCAAGCATGGCATCACTTGCCTTTAGTGCTGCAGCTTACTGGATAATTACAAGCTAACTTCCATCAAGAAGGATATAATGAATAAATAGCTTAACACCACCTTCCCCCTCCTCCCAGGATAAATACTTTTGTGACTTATGAAATAAAATTAATAACACACAGTAAAGATGTTCTGCAATATCTAGACATTGTATTTGGATGTATAACAGACGTATGTAGAAGTGCCATTACGATGTTCAAATTCCTACTTCAGAAAACCTGAACTTGCACTTTAGAAGTAAATAAGAATTAAATCGCTATGTTTCTTGACAAAAGTGCTTGTCTTGTAAACTCTTTATACAGGATTAGTCATTTTGTAGTGTTTGTATGGGGTGGTAAGATTTGTATCTGCAGCCACTACTAAAATAAAGATTCAGAGGTTTTCTATTCCAGAGCAGAGACTTGATCACTTACTCAGGAAAACATTACCATATATTTCAATATGTAAATGTTACCGTATCAATTATTTATGGGAGGAAAGTATCAAGAATGAACAGCAAAACAGAAACAACGATGGAAAGATCTATGGTAAGAACAATGCTGCTAGACTTTTCCTTGTCGTCTTCAACATAAATTGAAAATAGAAAACAGTGCTGTGCCATTCTGTCACAAAATTATAGATTTAAACCCACTAAAATTCAAGCTCTAGTAAATGAAAGTATTTTTTCTTGTCATCCCTCAGGACCACAATGTTATTATATAAAGGAAACAGAGTAATAAGACATATTGTTTCTACAACTAATTCTCAAAAACTATTTATGTATTTTATAAAAAGCAGATCACCTAGGGGTTGTTTTTCTCCGGATTGTGTTGTTAAATTTAGTCACTCAAAAAATACGTTTCCAATATTCCTGCTTTGAATAAACCTGTAACATCACAGAGAAAAGGAAAAAAAAAAAAATTGTCAGCTATTTTCTGTCCTGTTATTTTTCTTTCTTTCACTGTTGCACTTTCACGTGCATACACAAATTACTTCATCAAAGCAAATTTTTATTTCTTCTTTGTCTAAAGAAAACAACAACAAAATAAAATTAAAAAAACCAAACCAAAACAAAAAACCACACAACTAAGCAGTGGCTTTTAAATCGAGGCAAGCTAAATAATCTTTTGTGGAGGAAGAACAACTCTTTTTTCAGAAGAGTAGAATGTAGCAGGAACTACATTATTACTAAACCATTTGAAGTATTGTATGCAAAGGCCATTTATCATCAGAATATGTGTGGTAAAACTATACAGTAGTTTGGTTTTTTTGACTATTTCATTGCCTACAAGATTCTAAAAATGAACTATTAGCATCAGCTATCTAATTAAAACATTCAGTGTTACCATATTCAAGGCATATTCCTTTTCAGATGGTTACACCAGTCTTTTACATGATATGCTCATTACAACATTAAGACACATACATCAAATTCTCTTCCAGACAAGTAATTTGCTGTGCAGGTGCAACCCTTTAATTTCTTTGAAAGGGCACTACATAGAGAAACCATAATGAAAACACATAGTATTTTAAATATACAGAGCTTTTTAGCTCAAATCTAGAAATAAAAACCTATTCCTCAATTCTTCCTGTCAAGATATGGCTCAGAAGCATGAAAATATGTCTTCTGGATTAGAGATAATTTGTGCTGGCTGTTTAATGTGGCCATAACCCTACATATCCAAATAACAAAGTGCACCTGAGTTTTAGATCAGGCTGTTCATTTCTAGTTTCCCTGAAGTGATAAGACACTTGAGTTTACACTGATTGAAGCTTTACTACACCTTGAGTTCCTTCAGCTCCTGGAACTGATGAATTGACAGTCTTGTCAGTTGACCAGTCCTCACCCTAGAAGCAGTTGGGGTTCAGTGAAAGAAGGGTTTGTTCCAATCCCTCCAGATGACATGGGTCACACCAGTGCAACACTGCAAGAAAACAAACAGACCCCACACAGGTAACTCTTATTTTGATGTACCTCCTCAAGAAAAGTTCCATCTGTTATTGTGGGGGTTTTGCAAGCCTTCGTTGCATCCAAGTATTTTACATCAAGATGGGGACCTCACACTTTGTTGATAGCAAACACAGAGACTGCAAACTGACCAGCCTTAACCCAAGCGCACCTGTAAATTTCCTTCTTAGTATTACCAGATCCTTACAAGAGGTTTACCTATAAAACAGCATCAGATCAGCTGATCATCTGCAATAAAATATTTCTCTAGTCAGTGGAGATGCAGGATTTCCATACAGATTTGACTCTTTTCTTTGTTTCTTACTTGGGAGGTAGCCACTCAACCTTTGTCCATTCTGTTTTTAGCTTTCCATCTGTGGTAGTAGTTTTCCTGTCACTCCTACTCCTTGGGAACAATGCTGAAATGAACTCTTCCACTCAGACTTGATCAATGAACAGGAAAAAGATAAAATTTTTGGTTTTTACCAAGCTGGCTATTTTATAACAGCTGGTGACAACCTCCAAAAAGCTCAGATCCAGCTGCCAATCTCACTGGTTATCTTGTACTTAGGTCTATTCATTAGCTGAAAAGCAGTGGGTGATTGCTGGTGAATTTCTATACACTTGAGTGCAGAGTTTGCTAGGATGGTACTGGAGGACTGTGAAAAGAGGGCTAAACCTGACATAATCTTATCCATATTATCTCGTAAAGAAGTATTCACGAGTGATTTAACTCACCACTGGAACAACCCTGGATTTTGCCAAGGAAGGAAACATCACATTTCCTTCAAGTCCTGGAATGAACTAGTATCTGTGGGGCAGAGAACAAGGGCTCCAGAATCCAGAAGTAATGCTGGAAGCTACATGATTTTACCATGCAGACATATGAAGGGGTCCTGCTAATGCACCAGCAACCATCTCTCTCTGCAAAAAGGGTTTCTCTCAGGCTGATTAAGCAACATGCAAGCTTGCTGCTTCCTGAGCATTTGTTACTCTCTGTATGTGCTCACACAAGATGCCAGGGGCCTCAGTTCCAGAACAAGTGTCTTGCTTGCTCTTCTTCACCACAGCTTTGCCTTCACAGTCCTGACTGAAATAGCTGTGCTGGCAGAAACCAGGGTAGATCTGTGCATAGTTTCTGGAAATAAAGGAAAAGCACTTAAAGGAAGGGAATGTTTGAATAAATTTCTAATACACTGAAGACTGAAAGACAGGATAAATTTTAGATCTCTATTGTTGTTAAATAGCTCGACATCTGAATTCTTACTCTTCTGCTCAGGATCAAAATCCCACACCTCATCATTGTGATCACCAACTGCCTGCTGGAAAAAGCTGAGAATTTCAAATGACTGTAAGCGCAGTGAATTTTTGGTGGGATTTGGGTACCTCATTCTTCCATGATACCTTGATAGTCCTAGCACACAAAATAAGGGCACTTTTTTTTTTGGTCTGGAATATTTTTTTTTTTTTTTTTTTTTTTAAAAAGTAGTTAGGTTTCTAACACCAGAAAACAGTGCATGGCACTGAGAAATTAATTGCATTAGATCTCTCTCTAAAATTAGTGACTGCATCACCAAAACCAAGCACATAGAGGAGAAATTGGTCTTATGAAAACTGGAGTCCATCTGAGGGGAAGGGAAGATCATATTAAACAGGCAGAAAAGGCCACTTTGAGAAATTTCTCCCTAGACTGAAATACAGAATCACCTTTGGAAAAAAAAAAAACAAAAAAAAAAGTCAAAAAGACAGGATGGAAGGGAACAGGCCAAAAAAAATTAAAAATCACGTTAGAGCATAGGAGAAAACAC
>JAAGNO010003134.1:37351-51015 GCA_033439905.1 Ceryle rudis | reverse complement strand
AAAATAACAAAAGAAAAAAGGCCACATTGAGAAATGTCCCCCGAGACACAAAAACACAAACCGCTATGAAAAAAAAAAAAAAAAAAAAAAAAAGTAAAAAATTGCAGATGGCAAGGTAATGGCTAAAAAAAATTAAAAATCTAGTTATAGCAGAGGAGAAAAACATATGTTCTAGATACACACTATAAATAGACTGGGTACTCTTATGGGATATATCAGCACAGAGAAGTGAAGCAACAGAAAAAAACACAATAAATGTACAGTTATTTTTTTTTTCAGTCCTGTCAGTTTCCTGCATGCATCTAGTGGCATTACAGCTTTTTATTCATCATATATTTTAAAATCTAGTGTTTAATTTAAAATAAAGCTAATTTGCATTGGCATAGTGACTTAACTCACTGGTGTATTATTACTGTGTAAGCAGGTGTACTAGCAACTGCAAATAAATGCTTGCTGATGGAATCCCAGCAGGGTTTCTGATGAGTTTTTATTTTGTTGAACCTTACCCAGGAAATTATTGTATAAAAAGCTTTGCTCTTAGTTCTTTGCCTGAAACATTATTTAGCTACACCTGGCTAAATTAATGAAAATTATACTAACTATTCATAAAGGACATACCAAAAAATCCCATCAGCCTTTTAAAATCATTGTCTCCAACTCCACATAAGAACAGTGAAAAAAAATCCCCCTCAGATTAATATGCACAATGAGACTTCTGATCCAAATGCTGTTCACTGTATAACCTACATAGAGAAAGATAAAATGAAACCTTTAAGGTGGAGTCTAGATGACATATCACTGGAATATTTTAAGTGAAAATATTTTGCTTGGAATTACATGTTATACTTTAAAAATATTTATTATTATAAACGGGTTTGGCAACACATTTGATCATGTAATTAGAGTTGATTTTCATTTTAGCTATTTGGGCTGAGAGTATCTCCAATAATTTTGCTGTCTAAGGGCTTAATGACTTATTTGAATCATTTCAGAAAACCCAAGAAATGCTTCAATGAGTGCTGGATGTCCCACATTCTAGTCTCCTGTAAAAGAATTATTTAGGTCAGTCTTTCTTACCTACAGTAGAGAGCAGGAAAAAAAGTTTTCAGTAAAAGGCTGAAGAATAGCTATTGATGCTTTTATATAGATCCATGAGAGTAACCAGCAAAAGCACATACAAAAATCCACATCAAATATTATAAAAAGATTAGCAACTCACCTTCAAATATTACAAGAGTAATAATAGCAAAAAAATTTTAAGTACCTAAAAATGCTATGAAAAGTTCTATAGATGAGCTGCAGCATTATTTACAAAACATACCGACCTACTTTTTATTTTTTTAAATATCACTTAAAATACCCACATACTCAAGGTAGTGAGAATATTTTTTCCAGATTAAAGCTAAATTTACCTTCCTGCTTAATTCCAAAATTACATACTATTGCCCAAATTGTACTTACCTGTGACATGAAAGTCACCAGACAGAATTTTGGCAGCATTAGGCAGCAGCCAACCCAGCCACCATTCCATCATAGCACAAAACCTGCCAGTAGCTGGAGGAACCAGTGTCTTGCTATGATTCATAAAGGCACCATTTCAGGTTCCATTCACTTCAGCATACCCAAACACACAAAAAATATACAATAGCTATCCTGTAAAAAAATCTCCACTTCACAGCTGAGCTTTTAGTATTCACAGCTTTCAATACCATAGAAAGGCTGCAACCTGAGAAACCACAATTTGGAAGGACTCTCTACCTAAATTAGAGCACAGAAAGGTAGTAACACAGGTGCCTGTAGGCTTCTGGATATTACTTGCAGATGCTTTTCAGCTGTGGAAACATTTATGCATGGCCAGAGGAAGCTGTGGAGGGTAGCACAGTCACTTTAATATCTACATACAGACCTAACTTCTTTTAAAATTGGTCTTGACTGCTTTGAGAACTTTCCTACCTGTATAAAAGAGTCACAATTTCCTTTGGAAATTTAAATCACTCACATCACTTGACTGTGTTGGATAGCTTATCATAAGCTTGCTGTGGTCTTTAAGCAAAAAAGCAAGATGTGAAGCAGAGTATATAGCACAAAGTGTGCTTGGAAGCCATTTTGTGGGTAGGATCAGTAATGAGCAGGAATGCGGTACTTTTTCTACGGTTTGGACTGGGAGGTTTTTTGGCATCACAATGTCACCATTCATTTAGGAAATACTGGGGTAGTTCCACTCTTATAGGCGCTTCAGAAGCTCCTCTTCTGAGATTAATCTGTCACCACCTTCCTGCACAGCAGACTCTCCTCTCTGTAAAAAGTGGCTACTTATTTTTCTCAGCTCCTGCTGAACTCTGTACTCAGCTAAATGTGCTGCCTCCTGCAGGGGCAAGGATCCCATTTTCTGCAGAAAAATAGGCTCCTACTGCCTTCTGGCTGCTGAGTTGTCTCTGTGGGAAGTTAGCTCCCAGCTCTGTGACCCCACTTGCCTGCAAGCACAGCAGGCACAGGAACTGCTGCCTCTCCTGCAAGCATAATGTCTGTCTATTTAAAGAGCTGTGATTCACAAATCATAAGAACTCCAAATTTAGCAAAGCAAATTTTAGAAAAGCAGTAGTCCTACCCCTTCTCCCCACTTGCCCTCAGATCTCAGGAGAAGCCTGAGCAAAGACAAAAACTAGCTCTCTAGGAGCCAGGTGCAGGTTAAGGAAACTTTGCATTAGAAGAAAACGAGTTGTTGGGTTTTGGTTTTTTTTAATTCAGTTAAGAAAGGAATGAGAAAACAAACATGCACAAGCATGTAAGATATATATTTCATTTAAGAAACATGTAAACAGTACTTTTATCAGGTCAACCTGAAAAAGATGTGATTGTTACCTTGACAAAAATGTTTTATCTCCCTTACTGAGATCTTCATGATAGACTGACTGGCAGAGTTATTAAATAATTCTTTCTATTTCTGATCTCACTAGGGCCAGCAAGCATTCCTAACAGTTTCTAATTCCTCATCATGACATCCATTATGTTCACCTCTGAGATGTCTAAATGTATTCCATGTATAACGGCAACATTATGTAAAATGCAACATGACATGAATACTTAGAATTGTTCAAAGCTGCACTGGGGAAACCAACCTTATTTGTGCTAGCCATCTGACATAGGATTTGCATGTTTTGGTTTTCTACAGGCACTCTAAGAAACTCAAGTACATAAGGGTTTAGACATTGCAGGTGGGCTAGTGTTATATCTCTTGTGACTCTGCTATGAACAGAAAAACAAACACAAACAAAAATAATCAATACAGGCAGAACAGGCATGCTGACACAGATTGTTTGACATTAGAAAAGCACAGCTACAGCTGCCTACTCTTTGTTACATCTCCAGTAAATCTGGGATAATGTTCACACAAGAAACAAAGAACTACCACAGAGGGCTCTTAAATAGGAGAAATAGATTCTGAAAGGTGTCAATTTAAGTAATCTAACTACAGCAAAGGAAAAATAAAACAGTTTGCTCAAATCTGAGCCTTTCAATTATGGAAAGCAGCTGTGAGAAAATCTAGTTTTTCTTTGAAGCAGAGAAACAGGACAGTTGTATGATACAGACAAGAAACTATTCATGAAATACATTGTGCTTTGCTTATCTATATAGCACAGTATCTATAAACACCTCATATCTACTGTTCCTGTGCCTGAACTGTTAAGAGAGTTGTGCAGATGATTGGACTAGATGATTTCTAAAGGTCCCTTCCAATCCAAGCCATTCCATGATTCTGTCAGTCTATGATATTGTCTCCAGCATGGAAAAATGACTTATGTTCACAGAAACTTGTACAGCTTCTTGGTTTATTATTTTATCTTGCTCTAGTGCCATATAGTAGCTACCTCGTGGCTCTCACCCATCCTAGGAAGGTAAGAGAGTAACCACTTAACAGAAGAACAAAATGTACTATCTGGAGGGACTCTCCAGGTTATGCTTACATAGTAAAAATAGTAAGACTTGGAGGATTTCTATCTCAAAAGATGTTCCAAACTATGCTGAAAATAAACATAGTTTATCCTTCTGCCAGCTGAGAGGAGGAAATCCAAGTTTCTTTTGGATTTACCAAATGTCTAAGAACAAATGTCCAGTCTGAAAAACTCAGTGTGAAGAACAATTTGAACACAACATGAAATATCTGTGATGAAATTTTCACTAACATATCTGAGAAAGACCTGTAGTATTGCTCATGCTCCAAATTCATCCACAGGAAGATTAACTAGTAGGGCTATAGAAACATACCTTTTTGGCTTTGCATTAATGTGAAAATAGTGTCATTATTATAATCTTTGATCCACATCTACTAATGGCTACTGACAGATCCTACCTCATTGAATATAAGTATTATGCACTATTACTATCCTTATGTTCTTATCTTAAACATTTGCTAGTCATTACAAAAATGAGTCCAGGAAAATAACTGTTCTTGAGAAAAGGTAGCAAATGAATCAGGGCCTAAAGAGCTCAAAGGAAGCATTTAAGATAAATACAAGATATTTTAGTTTACTAGATATACTTTCCAATCCATTTGTACTAGAAGCTTAATGATATGTATTTTCCTTTCTTTTTCAATATTAGCTCTCTACAGGAAGAAGTTGGATCTGAAGGTGAAGATGCTAAGGAAGACCAGGTAAAGATCACAAAGAAAAACAGTAAGATATTTCAGATCAAAGAACAGGTAGCCTATTCTGAGTTTAAAAGACCACATGAAATGTAAGAAGAGCAGAAGAGAAGAATGATAAAAATGCATAGTTGAGATTTATAGAGAGAAAGGATGAAGAAAATGTTAAATATTTTTGTTGTTTCTTTCTTCAGAAATGTGAATCTGACAGCACACCTTCCCTGCTTACACAAGAAAGGACAGACTAAACCTCCTCTTGGTTTTACCCCTTCTCTTAAAAACCTCAGGCAATGTCTCCACAGAAGCACATCCTTCCAACACATAAGAAGATGATCCCTACTTCTGTTAAAAGCATTTTCTGAGCAAAGTGATTTAGGTAAATAGTTTCAAGAACTTTCAGAGAAACCAAATTTAAACTTCACTTCAAATTTTAGAGTAGTCACACTTTCAGCATTTGAGAAGAAACAAGTAAATCTGTCTAAGCAAAGAGTAAAGCCAGACTTTTTTCTTCCAGCTACATCGTTCTTTTTGTCAAGTACTTTTAAAAAATAGATTTCTGTGAGATTCTCTGAATAATTACAACACTGAAGCTCCTGTTGGGTAGCTGCATAAAGTAGTTGCTTAAAGTATCCTGCATAAGCACCGTGGGCTCTGTGTATGTGGCATTTTCTATGTTAAGTTCTTAAAGAGATAGTTTCTGTAGTCATCAGATGTTTGATTCATGACAACTAGAACATATAGTTTCTCTTAAGTGTAAAACTATTACTTATATCTTTTAGTAAAGACTAAAATCATGTATATTTCATTTGTAAATCTTAAAAGGCAGAGTAAGAACAGACACAGTGAAAACCTAGGGCTTTGTCTGTAATATTTTTTTCAAAATATAAAATACTTGAAGTATGAAATAAAAAAAAAATAAAAGGAAAAAATTCTTACTTCTTACCTTGGCAAACTCCCTCTATAGAATCAAAAAAAGATAAGCCTGCAAGGGAGGAAAAAAATGGAAGAAGATTGTCATAGCAACCTGTTAAGAACAAATTCAATCTGATTAATCTCCTTCTTCTTTAAGAAACACAGGGCATACTGCATCATCCAGTTGAGTAACAAGACAATTCAAAAAGATAGTAGATTAACTCTCACTTCACTAGAATCTGTAGTTTATTTGCAGAGCTTTTGAGTCATTCAATGCATATACAGCTTACAGGGTCATAAATTAAAATGTAAATACCTAGGTCTTCTATTTATTTAAATTACCTACACTGTAATTAAGGAGAAAAAGAAAAGGTGATATTACTTTGACAAATTAAGAATAGATAATCCTGCACTGAAAATAAGAGTATGAGAAAGTCAAAATAGTCCAGCACTAGAGACTGTAGACTGTAACTCCAACTATCTGTCTTTCCATTTTTTTGCAAGCCACTCTATTATGGTACTGAAATCTTGGTGGCTTCTCACCAATATCTTCAATTCATGATACCACACTTCTATTTTAATATGCACATCAGACATTCACTTAGTCTTACTCAGTCTCAATTTTACCACATGCAGTAATCAAATAGTGTTATATTGCCAGGTCTAAGATAAAACATAGACACTTACTTGCTTTACCTGTGGGGAGAGTCTTGATATAAGTAACACCTGAGATATGTTTCTGAAGGAATTATTTTCAGTCACTACATGAATTACATTGGAGAATTCCAGGAAAGACTCATTAGCAGATCTGGATGGAAACTGTTGTAGCTTATTAACAAAACTTTATTGCAAACAGAAAAGCAAGAGACAGTAAACTTATAATAAAATGTTCCAATTTATTCAGAGAAAGACAAAGTGTTTAAAACAGCCAAAGTCTGCTTTTCTAAGATAAAGTTTAAAATTCTACAAAAAGCCAACACTTTCTTCTGTTAGTAAATATATATTTGACAGGATTTTTATTTTCCAGCACAGAAGAATTTGCTTCAATAATAGTTCATTTGCTACTCCTCAAGTTTTCAGAACCAAACTTCTTTGTCTGCAAATCCTTTCCTCTGTGTAGTTGTTCATATTTAAAAAGTCAAGGAAAAACACTGCATGGGATAAATAAAAAAAGGTGTTTATTACATAATTGAAATCTGCAATTATTTTCTAGGAAGTTTAATGCATCTATCTATTTCAGATCCTTCAGGAAAAATCACTATTAATGCAACTATTAAACCCCAAATATTTCTGAAGTCTAAATTTTTACCCTCAGGGCTTCATTCTTTAGATGTAAGAAAACAAAACACAGAAACTTATTCCAGTAGAAAGGATAAATTATAAATTTGATCTCACTCATTCATTTACTTTAAAAGGCTTTAACAGAGCCTAAACATTAAGCTTAATTCTCCACTCCCATTCCACAGCCCCCCCCCACCCGGAGCCGGAATGTTTGTAACCATTAGGTTACACCCACTCATTTCTTGTCAGGCCTCTGGGAAGCACCCTTTGGTTCCTGGGCCAGGCTGCACAGGGTGGCCCCCAGCCAGGCAGAGCAGCAGAAACACTTTGTGTCATCAAAGACCTGCCCTTTTGAAAGTCACACCTCCCTTGCACCCCTGTCATGGCAAGACTTCACCAGTGCTCTCCCTACAGGAGCCTGGAGTGGCCACTTGCCCCTTCACCACCTCTGTACTGCCTTGTGTCCCCCCATTATATCTGCTCTTACTGTTGTTTTCACAGGAGAAAGCTGTTTTCTCTGCCACATAAACCCTTGACAGCAGATCAAGCTGTCCCAGCAACCACAGCTTCCCCACAGCAGTGGGTGGATTTGGTGGTGGGAGGCAAGCGGGCACTTAACTACTCTACAGACCTGGCAAAATCAGTAATGGGTACATTTCTGATCAATGAATAAAGTATCTGGTACTCTGAGGCAGCTTGAATGTCATCATTTCCTTCTCCAACATAGCCAAATCTTTAAAATTAGTAGAGTAAAGCAGAGTATTTTCAGTCAGAAGGATCCCAGAATGATCTACTCCAACTGCCGGACCACTTTAGGGCTGACAAAAAGTTAAAGCATGTTATTAATGGTATTGTCTCTTAAAGACTGACAGGTATGTCCTCAGCAGCTTGCCAAACCAACGTTGTGTGGTTTTGCTGCCATTTGCTAGTGAAAACTATCTAAAATTCAAGGTGACAGGTCTACTATGACTTTGCAAGGCCGTCCTGCAGATTTGAACCATCCTCCACTGGAAGACCACTGTACCATTGCCACATCCTAGAGCTGAAGGTTTCCTCTGTTCTGTCAACTGGTTTTCTGTTCATATTAATGTTGCTACAAAAACACCCAGTAAACTACATCTGAGGAAGTCGTCCCCCACACATTCTAGAAACCTCCTGGATTGTTCCCTCTCTGCTGTGTTTTATTTCCAGCAGATACTTAGGAAGTTGAAGTCCCCCATAAGAACAACAGCAAGTGACCTCAAGATTTCTCCTAAGTGCTTATAGAATATTTCATCTACCTCACTGCTTTGGTTGGGAGGTTTATAGCAAACACCCGCAGCAATATCAGCTTTATTTGCCTTGCCCCTTAACTTGATCCAAACACGCTCAAACTCATCATCTCTATACTTAAGTTCCAAGCATTCATAACAATCCCTAAAATACAGGCCCATCCCACCACCTCTCCTTCCCTATCTATCCCTTCTAAAAAGCTTGTAGCCATTGACTGTGGCACTCCAGTCATGTGAGGCATCCCACCATGTTTCTGTGATGGCCACTATGTCATAGTTTTCCTGTTTCATCATGGCTTCAAGCTCATCCTCTTTGTTACTCATACTCCGTGCACTGGTACAGATGCACTTCAGATGAGCTAATGATCCCAGCACCTTTTTGTGAGTGTGGGTCTCATTTCCTACCAGACACTTCTCAGATGCTTCCCTGACTTCTAAAACATCAGCATCTGCCCCTATCTCTTCATTTCTCATTACATGCCTATTCCTTGTCCCCACTGAGAGGACAGAGCAAGAGTCCTCACTAGCACACCATCCTGTAGGTCCTGGCATGCTTCCCTTGGGCTTACTCATAACAGGCCCAGTTATATCCCCTTCCCCCTTCAAAACTAGTTTAAAGCTCTATCAGTGAGCCCTGCTAACTCCTGTCCCAGAATCCTTCTTCCTTTCTGTGGCAGGTGTATCCCAATTGTTGCCAGCAGGCCAGGTATATTGTGTATCAACCTGTGATCAAAAAACCGAAAGCCCTGATGATAACACCAATCCCTGAGCCATGAATTAATCTGATTATGTTTCTTGATAATTCCCTCATTCATCCCTGCCACTGGAGGGATAGAGGAGAACACAGCTTGCATTCCTGATCCCTTAAGCAGCTTTCTCAGGGCCCTAAAATCTCACCGGGGTGGAGAGTTTGTCTATCACATCCTTAACTCATGACACAGGGAGACAGCAGTCTTCCCTGTTAAGTGGGTCTGAATGGCAAATTGGGCCCTCCATCCCCCTCAGGAGGGAGTCACCCACAACAATAACTCACCTGGCTTTCTTTTTTGGAGACAGTTTTGATGCTTGGTCTGGGATGACTTGGTCTTGGTGGTACCTCCGACCTAGGTGAACTGTCTGCCCCTCTATCAGTCAGTTCCTCCTGCAGGGCTTCATACTAGTTCTGCAGGAGGATCTGTGAAGGTGAGGGAGTCCAGGAGGAGATTCACCTGCCTCCCTGAGCAGGGACCTGCTTCCATTCCCCCCCATTACTTTGGTCTCCTCCTTCTGCCTGGTGGCAAGAGAGGAGGGGATCCTCTGCTTCTTGTGAAGCCTCCACATTCTGCCTTTGTTACAGGGAGTGGCTCCACCAATCTGTCTTCCTCTCACACTCGCTGATAGTCCTTAACTTCTCCACCTCCTCACATAGTTCTGCCACCATGCTGAGCAGATCACCCATCAGCTCACAACAGACACAGCAGTTATCAGAGCTTCCACCCACTGCCAGTGCAAGGCTCAGGCAATCCCCGCAGCCTGCGACCTGGACAGCCAGGTGTTTCCGTGGGAGCTCTGTCTGGGTTCCCACATCCATTGTGGCAAGTGCTGCGATCGCTGCCTTTTGTGGCATGGAAACCATGGTGGAGACCATGGCTGAGCCCTGCTGCATGCCCTGCTTGTGTTTTTCAGTGTGAAAGCCACTACTTTGCTCTCTGACAACTGAGCGTCAGTTCCGGTTTTGCTGCATTTAAAACACCCGTGGTTGTACTGGTAACACTTCCATCCATGTCCCCCTCTCAGTCTTGCTCACATGAGAGCTGCCAGCTCCCACTGCTCTTTCTTGGGCACCCCTGGCTCTGGGAACCCCTTTTCTGCCTTAATCTAGCACTCGGCTAGAAGACTTACCGCTGCTGTTGCCACTGCTTTGCTCTCTGGTGACTCCATATTTACCATAGATTTACTATAGATTTTTGTTGTGCTTATACAAAACCAGGGATAGCTGAACACATTAGGGGGATTAAGTACTAAGCACAGAAGAAAAATATTATACTGTGCAAGTGTTAAAATTGCAAAATGCTACTGAAAAGAGAAGGTTTAAAAAGACAAAGATATAGTATTTTTCTGCATCTTTCCTATTGTGGGAATTGTATATTATACAGGACATAGGGGGAGGATGAATCTCTACTCTGGAAACCTATAGGAAATTGAACATTGTTACAAAAACTTCTAAAGTTGGGGCTTTTTCAGTTTGTTATCTTTTTAAACTACAATATAATAAATATATTCCTTTTGTGTATTTAGCCTCAAAATTATTGTATACTAATCATCAACTATAATTAGTTCTAAAAGAATACACATAAATTTTTCTGCCAAATCTCTAAACAGGTTAATGAATGAACAGTCCTTGAACCTACATTGTATCTTGAGTGTACTTGCAAGTACGGATGACCTACAAAACAGTAGAACACATTTAAACAACTTCCAAAGGGGCAGATAGAATTCCTTTGCCAAACAGACAAGTGTTATAACCAAAAGTCACAAAAAGATTGCCTCCTACGGACTTTTCAGTGGCAACATTGGAATATTTCAGGCCTATAGTTTCAGAAATAAATAGATTAGGCACTCATGCATCATCATGGCAAAGATCAATAGTAGAAGTAAATCTGCAACCTATGACACTATCCAGTGGCAAAATAATTTTTTAACAAAGAATGACTAGTGAAACAGAGACACAGATGGATGAGCAGGAGAGATGGGGCAGGAGCAGGCCACCAGTTTGTTCGGGGTTTTGTGATATCACAAGCGGATAAGTAGGAGATGGGGCAGGAGTAGGACCCTGGCTTGTTCACGTTTGTGTTGTCACAGGTACATGAATAGGAGACTGGTGAGGAACAGGCTTCTGGTTTCTGCAGGGGTTTTTGATGTCACAGGTGGATGAGTGCAGAAAAATAAATTAAAAAAAAAAAAAAAAGACTGGTTTTGGATACTTCAACCACAAACTGGGGAAATATTTTGAGGAAGTATCATTAAATGAAACTTTTGGAGGTTTTTCTCTATGTGGTTATCATACCAAAGGAAATGCAAGCTTATTAAAATATGTTGCTGCTAGGAGGTTTCTGACTTCTGGTTCTGAATTCTACTTATTATCATTCATTTTGAAAAACTTCCCTGGGTAATCTCACCTGGTGTTCTTCTGCCATGGACCTAACAAGGACTTGTAGAAGTCAGAAATAGTATGTGAAGCCACTACAGAACATTTGTGAAAACTATACACACATCTCCCTGCAACTGCAAGTGGGATGGTAAATAAGGTAGAAAAAAAGTGCATATATAAACATTTCATATTTAGCCCAATTTTCAAAATAATGTAAATAAAACCTCTGAAACAGCTCTGTACAGAATTATTCAAGGTTTGGGAGAGGCATTGCTTTTTTCTAACAGTTTAGCTAAGATTTAAGAGCAGCAATCTATATATTGGCTGCCCTAATACAGCTACACTGTCTTACATTTTCTTCTTATTCTACACACATCCACACCCACCCAGCTAGTTACACTTTAAGAAATGAGGCCAAATCGACCTGTTTCATGAAGGGTGTAGAAGACATTGCTCCACATCCCATATAATATGACCTTAAACATTCATGCGTTTAGATTAATACTGTAAGCAAGTCTTATTTCTTAGGCATATTTTGAAGTTTTAAAAAAGAAAGGTGCACTGTTCCTTCTTTTTATTCTGTTCAGTAAAACTCAAATTGAAGTCATAACCCAAAAGAACAGAAGCAACTTGTTTTTTTTGGAGGCTTTGGTTGCTTGGAAGCACTGGAGAGTGTTTGCTCAGACTGCGAACAGTGAGACAGCAGCATCGGCACCACTAAACCCCATGCTGAGTGCTAAGTTTTTTTTTTTCTTCCTTTTTTTGAGGTTTTTGAGCTGGACAGGGGGTTCCCTGAGCCAGGGAAGCCTGAGGAAAGGAGGAGAGACCCAGCAGGATTCAGCAACTTTCGCAGGAGAGACTGAGAGGGTGACATGGCTGAGGCATTCCTGGAGAACCCGCGGGAGACTTAAATGCGGCAAAACCGGAAGCGGTGCTCAGACCGCGAGCAGCGAGACAGCTGCACTCTCGCTTGTTGGCACGTGTTGAGGAGGGCATGGGGGAGAATGCATAAGAAAGTAAACAATAAATAAATACATAAAAAAGGGCATGTGCAGGACTCGAGACGGTTGTGAGACAGACAAAAGCTCCTGCCAAAAAAAAATGTGGAGACCCAGACAAAGGTCCTGCAGAATCATGCAGGTGTCCAGGCCTCTGGCTGCAGAGAATGCTGGAGCCTGGCACTGCTAGCAAAGAGTGACGGGGATAACACCTGTGTGCGGTGTGACCAGATGAATGATCTGCTCAGCCTGGTGGTTGAGCTAAAAGAGGAGGTTGAAAGGCAGAGAACAACAAGGGAATGTGAAAGGGAAATAGACCGGTGGAGTCAGGTCCTACCATCCTTGAGGACAGTGCAGTAGCTGGAGGCTCCATTAGGAGAGGAACCTCTCCTTCCTTGTCACCAGGTAAAAGAAGGGAACCTAAGAAATGAGGGAGAATGGAAAGAGGTCCCTGCTCAGCGAGGCAGGAGAATCCCTTCTCGGCCTCCCTCCCCTTCCCGGTTGCCCTTGCACAACAGGTGTGGGGCTCTGGAAATTGGGGAAAAAACAAATGATGATCGAGAGGAAGGTCCATCAGGGGAGTTGCACAAAGTAAGTCGGTCTCCCCTATGCATTAGGACCAGCTCTAATAAGAAAAAAAGGAGGGTAATTGTAGTTGGTGACTCACTCTGAGAGGAACTGAGGGGCCCATATGCCGGCCAGATCCACACCATAGGGAAGTTTGCTGCCTTCCTGGGGCCAGGGTCAGAGATATTAGTGGGGAACTCTCTGGTCTGGTATGGCCATTGGACTATTACCCTCTATTGATTGGTTGGTAATGATGATGTTATGGAGAGAAACCTGAAAACAATTAAAAAATACTTCAGGGCCCTGAGGAGATCACCTGGAGGCTCAGGAGCCCAGTTGGTGTTCTCTTCAATCCCTTCGGTGGCAGGGATGAATACTGAAAGAGGAAGGAAGACCCACCTGATTAACCTGTGGCTGAGAGGCTGGTGCCACCAACAGAATTTTGGGGTTTTTGAGCATGGGAAGCTTTATGCTGCATGGGGTCTGTGGGCAACAGACGGAGTTCATCTGTCTCAAAGGGGGAAAAGAATCCTTGCGCATGAGCTGGCTGGGCTCACTGAAAGGGCTTTAACCTAGGTCTGAAGGGGAAAGGGGATAAAACTAGGCCTGCTAGAGTTGAGCCCAAGGGTGGCAGGCAGTTGTTAGGAATTAAGTCATTAGCCCGGCTCAAGTGCCTTTACACTAATGCACACAGCATGGGAAACAAGCAGGAGGAGCTGGAGGCCACTGTGCACCACAACTGCTATGATGGAGTCGCCATTACAGAAACATGGTGGATGACTCTCATGAGTGGAGTGCTGCAATGGATGGCTATAAGCTCTACAAACAGAATAGGCAAGATAGAAAGGGTGGTGGTGTGG
>JAAGNO010003134.1:0-28452 GCA_033439905.1 Ceryle rudis | reverse complement strand
AATTGTAAACCTCGACTGGTGATGACATGTTAACAAAAATCATTAACTCCTCCCAGAATAAAAAAAAGAGATAAAAAAAAAAAAAAAAAAAAAAAAAAAAAGGTTAATCAAAGAAATGTTACAGATTTTAATACCTTCTTTTAAATTCCATACTAAGGCTGCATGCCAAACAGCCTTCATTTTTTTAACTGTGTATATATCTCCAAGCCTTGTTATATAGTTTACTATAATTTTAATCAATAATGCTAATATAATGAGTTACCTTTTTCTAAATTGCCAGCTTCATTATTAGCAATAATGGCACCATTCTCACAGATGGGTGATCCAAGGCTCAATGACCAGACTTTCACTGACTTTCACAAGCAGTGTATCCAACATATGATGGTGAAAACTTTATACACAGTAACATGCTATTCATAACCTACAACCTATAAAAAAAGGAAATAGGATCCTATCTTTTTGACTATCATCCTCCTGATACCAAAAGAAAAATTTGTTATATTTTCTTGTCCTAATAATGAAAATTAATTTATCATTTAGTGCAATTGAAGCTGTGCATCATATTTTCTATTCCTCTGTGAGCAAAGTGAGAATATTGCTTAACTCACTGACGGGATGTCAACCTTAGCTTTATAATCACAGTTTTGAGTAGCCTAAATGCACATTGCAAGCAAACATATTGTCCTTAATTGTACAAAAGTAAGCAATTCTTTTCAGCAGGCCCTTTCAAAGGTCTTCTGAGAAAGTTTTCATTTATTTTTTCATTTGTTCAGCATATACTACTAAACTTTAACTTAATTAATTAAAAAATACTGTGAGAAAGGCAGTGTTCTTAGGTTACTAGTCCAGTTTATCTCCAGTGTGAAAAGAACATCCTTGAAAGTACTCACAGTCTTCCTTCCAAATTTGTCCTTACTGTTATTTGTTCAAGAGGTTCAGAAAATAGAACCTAGTAACAAATATTTTTTTCCTCTAAAAGAGCTGTAGCCTAATTTCTACTGCACTATCTAGCTTTACCTCTGTTTCATTTCAATCACTTCTGACTTTTCTGCATACTGATAAAATTTGGTTTTGAATCAGCAGTCTTGTAAGTATTTTTCTGCTTCATAATCATCTTTTCAAACTAAGGTGTTGGACAAAGTCGCTTTATGATGGCGTACTGTAGAAACCTTTTCCCCTATGTGTGGAAAGGAACTAAACACGTGTCATATACTGCTTACAGGAATAAATACATAACAGTGTTCCAAAACAACATCAACTTTACCCATTTTTGATCTCTTTGCATTGCTTAGATCTTAGATTAATATAGAGATAAACACCTATTATGACATAATATTGTGCTCACTTCAGCAGCACATATACTAAAATTGGAAGGATATAGAGAAGATTAGCATGGTCCCTGTGCAAGGATGACATGCAAATTTACGAAGCATTCAATTTTTTTTCTCTCTACAACTACATTTGCTCTCTGCAACTACCTTAAGAGAGGTTGTAGTGAGGTGGGTGTTGGTCTTTTCTCCCAGGTAACTAGTAATACGATAAGAAGAAATGGGATTAAGTTGCACCAGGGGAGGTTTAGGTGGGATATTAGGAAAAATTTCTTTACTGAGAGAGTGGTTAGGCATTGGAACAGGTTGCCCAGGGAAGTGGTGGAATCACCATCCCTGGAGATGTTCATAAAACATCTAGATGTGGCACTTTAGGACATGATTTAGCGGTCATGATAATGTTTACTGGACAGTTGGACTTGCTGATCTTTAAGGTCATTTCCAACCTTAATGATTCTGTGATTCTATAAATTGCTATTGCTGTAGTGCATTTAGGAGATTTACAGATTCAAGGAGTTGTAATAAACTGAAGAGATGAAGGCAAGCAGCTCTGAGGACATGAGGAAAAGGAGTGAGAGGGTACTATGCACCTCTAAAAAGAGGTGAAGAAGGTTGGGAATTAATAAGGAGAGACAAGGTGAGTAGTTTCCATATGCTGGGGTGCTATCTTATTTAATGCAAGTCCATTGGAAGAGACTGCAAGGAGAACTTTGCTTTCATTTGGCTCTCAGAGGGAGGGAGAGGAACTGGTCTGGAAGATATTTGAGTGGCTGCTCATGGGTAGTGATCCACAAGTCTCATTAATGGGGGATTACTAGCTTCTAGTGCAAAATAGATGTTATCACTTCTCAGTGTGATTTTGCACAGCCAGAAAGGGCCATAATAGTAACTTAGGCTTCTGTGTCAGTTCTCCTTGATAAGGAGGAGGGGGACCAGGGAGTCCTTCATGATACAAAGTGAGGGGTGAAATAAATGGTGTTAGATGTATGAATGCAATGTTACAAAGCTAGCCATAGATTGTGGGCAGAGCCCCTCTACTATAACTTCTTCGGCACTCTGCTGAGGGGGATAAATTTTGGCTGCAGAAAGCAGAGTGTGCCACAGCGGTGCTGCACAGTGCACACCTTGGAGTGCTGCTGCTGACCTCAGCAAGTGGGAGTCACCCCAAGGAAAAAACAATTCCACCCCAGTAGGAGCAATTCCTCCTCGCTCAGTGCAGGGGTTGTAGCTGTTCACACAAGTTGGGGAAAAACCCTTTTGGCACTCTTCCCATACTCTTTCTCTTCTGACATTTTCAACCCATAAAAAGTCAACACAAAATGAGGCACTGAAAAAGAAGCTGTGGATTTAAAATGAAGCAGTTACCACAGCAGTCACGTTCACACAGCTTCTCTCTTCACCCAGTAGCAGTTCTTTGGAAAAGCGTTTTGTGATACTTGCTTGTAAACTGTGTGATATAAAATTAAGTTCTTTGCCCTTCCTTGGCAATAGGAAATATAACGATCACTACTATAAATACTGCATCCATCTTTAAAAATATATAGCTTTTAAGACTATATCACACATGGTGAAAACAGATCAGGAAAACAGATTGAGGCTTTTTAGACCATCAGTTTTATCCTGCCAGCTGCACTTATTCCCACTGTCATTTACTATCAACATTTTAGTGTTCCAAAAAAAGTGTAAAGACTCCAACATATTCTTGAAAAATAGTATAAGCTGCATGCTAATGAAGCCACTCTTCCGGAGGGTCTGTCTCCTGCTATTTGTCAATAAAGGCATTTAAGTTTCTATAGTAAATAACATCTGCTCCTTAGAACATATTGCAAAGCACCAACAAGAAGTATGAGGATAACAAGTACCAGGCATTGTTACTTTGCTAAGAGAAACACTAGTGACTCCCTCCATCAATCACCACCTCTGCCCCACCCCCCCAATCTCCTGAAAATAACATCTAATTAATTGGTGTATCATTCAAAAAATTTGGATTCCAGAATATGGCAACACAGATATTATTTAGTGGACAGATCATTAAAACAGCATAGATTTTTGTGAACAGCAAATAATGGAAGAGAGAATCGGATTTGTGCCATCATTCTCAGCAGCACATACAATGAATTTAAGAAGCTGAAGCTGACATCTGACTGACTTCTTAGCAAATATTACCTCTGGCTGCACTGGCAGATTCCACTGTAATATCTGAGACTGAAACACTAACTGACTGCTGCCAAGCCAGGACTTAGCCTTGGCTTTTATATTGCCTGCTTGTTTGTTGGTTGATTGCTTTTCTTAAGAAATTATTAATTTGTGAAAGTATTTGCATTTCTGCTTTACATTATCTTAACACACGGTAACTAAAAAAAGAATTAAATAAAAATTCACACAAATACTTTCTCCCTCCGGTGGCCCAAATAAGATTTATATACTCTTATCTCTTAGCATTGCTGTTGTGTGCCATAAAAGCCATGAGAAATATGTGATCATATGAAGGAAGGGATAGCCAAGAGGATATACAAGTAATTTGGTTTTTATCCCAAATATAAACAACAACATTGTAGCATGCATAGATAAGCACTGCTCCACTTCCATCAGGGGGTTCTGCTGCTATCTGTATGGCATGATATTTATCATTCATACAATGACCTTCAACCATTTACTTTGCTACACTACCAAGACGCCTTCATAGAATAAAGGCCAAGTTTCACAGAATTAGAAAATATTAGTCTTTTATACAGTAGCTTTACATAAGTCTACATTTGCCCTCAGGGTAAAGCAGGGCAGCACACTTTCACTCAGGTGAATTGCCATGGAGGCACCTACAAAACAGACAACAGCAGCTATCCAAAATGTGGATTTATTGGAACCACAATTCCTTGGCACTCCTTTTGACAAATTAAAGAATAAATTCAGGAGTCAGATAGGAATTTACTACACTACACTAATAATATCTAAGCTTTAAGGACTATTCTTCCAAGAAATATGAGATAAAATGTGTGCACACTCACTCATAAAGGGAATATCTCCCACACAAGGGTACCCAAAGGGGCTCTGTCAACCAAAGGCTTACTCAAGAATATATCCAAAAGACATATTCACTCACCAAAGCAGGGGTAGAGGGCTGTGGGGAGTGAGGCTTGCTCAATCCATGGAAGTATGCTTGGACAGCACCTGATATATCCAAGAGGAAGGTCCATCTGCAGGACCTACTTGCTCTGAGGGAACCAACTCAAAATTGGCTCTCCAGAGGGGCTCCATGTATAGTCTAGTTATGTGTACTGGGGTCACTCTAATTAGTTGGGGGCAAGGCCACAACTATGGTAACCACTGCTCGGCTCCAGTAATCACCACGAGGCATCATTTAATGGCTGTTAGACATCAAACCAATCTTTACCAGGTTTCTGGCAAGCCCTGGCCTTTATTAGGGTTTTTTTTTTGTCAGAGCAGTTGCACCTGCTACATGAACCCACGCAGACCTCTGTCCTGGTTTGGGTGAGAATAGAGCTAGTTCTGTTCAGTGATTTTACTTTTCAGGTCAGTTCTTCTAACTAACTGCACTTTCTGAAGTCAGCAGCCTGTTTTCACAGGCAGTGTCTGCTGCTGGCAGTGATAACACCCCATGGTTAGAGTTACTACCCAGGATTGGTGTGCAGACCAAGGCCACTGCTGGATCTTCTGTACCACATTGGGGGGTGCAGGAAAGTAAAAGGCTGCACCTACAGGAAAGAGAGGACAGGGCAGGTGACCCCAAACTGACCAGTGAGGTGTCCATCCCATATACATCATATTCAGTATAAAGTGGAGGGATCTGGAGGGTCTATCTCTCTAGGGGCTCCCACGCTCTTCTCCCCTCCTGGACTGCTTTACCAGCTTTGTTCAGCTTGGCTCAGATCCAGTTTTGGTTCCTTCCTTGGAGCATCCAAGGAAGACTCTGTCCATTCTGATTTTGATCCCAATCCGTGTGTTCCTGAATCCGGTACCAGAATCCAGCTCCTGAACACAGCTCCCGTCTGCTGCAGGGCCCAGGCTGGTACTCCCCCTGTGCTTGCTCCACAGCATCAGTGGTGACAGTGATGTAACTACCGTCAGTGGGGGTTGGGTTCAATACTCATTTTGTATATGTTTGTATATATTCTATTTTTTTTTATTATTGTTTTCATTCTCATTAAAGCTGTTCTACTTTCCTTTTCTAATGTCTAAGTCTCTCTCCCTTATTTCCTTTCTCTTCCCCCTTGGGGAGGGAGAAGGGTTAACAGAAAGCATCTCTTATTGGTCTAAGGGGCCGCCCTGACCCTAAACCATGACAACCTCCCAGTGACTGAACTATTCATGAGTAACTTCCAGACTAGATACAGTCTTTATAAAACATTGACTGGAAATTTGTTATTCCTGGGGATGTGGCACATTTCTGATCCAAAACATTCCCAGGATTTCCCCCAGGATGGTAAATGATCGATGTTCAATTCACTGGTTAAAACAAATGCATGGACATATCTAAACACACTTCCACAGAAGTTAGCTCCTGAACCTTTCCTAAATCATCCCTCCATACAGGGATGAGTTGGCTAGCAGAAGGGTCCCATTTCTCCCAGGGTAGCATAGGACATTTCTATCACTTGAGAGCATCCCCTGGCTGAAGGCAGGCATCAGAGTCTATGAGTCATTTCTACCCCAACTACTCATATTAGCTGCACTGCTCTAAGAAGGAAAACGTATTTGCTGGGATTGGAGCAGAGAAATGTGACAATAACTTCAGCAGTCTGCGTGAAGGCATTTTACTCAGATTAAAAGGGGAAAAAAAAAAAGGCACACCAAACCATTTGAAACATATGAAGAAGTACAGCCTTTGCAGTTACACTAGGTAGGATAACAGTTATAAGGGCTATTAGCCTCCATATTACAGATCAACAGTAGAGGTCAGGGACATATTTCAGCAAAGCAGTATATCTCAGCTAGGCAGAAGGAATAATTTTAATCTTCTCTGGGCTGTTCACTGGGCTAAATCAAAAGATATAAGCAATCATTCTGGAGCTTAGGGACCAGGGCTGCACTTAGAGTCCCTGAATTTCTATGGCCATTGCCAGAAGTAAATCAAAATTAGGGTGCATCCCTAGTGCTAGAGAAAGTTGCCTTGAGAAAGACTAAAGGACCAGTGAGGATATTGGACAGGCCAGAAATCAAAGAAAGGAACTGGTCTGGTTGTGCAATAGTTGAACAGACCTATAATGGTGCCAAAAAGTTAAGGAAGTTTTTAGAGAGGTTGCTTACACACCTCATTTTTAATGGTAGTGATAAAATGCTGAAAAAGCCTTCTTGTCATCTTTTAAAATTAAATTTGGATCCAAACATAAGACTCAGAGACGGGTTAAAAAAAGACAGCAAGGATATGTCAAAGATCAGAGTAAGGGTACAAGTTCCACTTTTCAGCCCTCTCCAGTAAACATGTCCCAAACTACAGGTGCAGGCAGGTAGGGGGAGAACTTTAATCAATCCAACTAAATTCTGCCATTGACTGCAAGGGAGAAATATCTTCTCTGCAATGTCAAAAAAAATGCAGAAATCAAAATTAAAGTATTAAAAATAAATGTGACTTACCATACAGTTTGAGAGGGATGATTTTTTTTCCTGCAGAAATGTAATAATATAAATTTTTGGTCAGTCTGGGATATTTATAAATGTGTCTGTGTTTTTCTCTTCCTTTATGCATAGTCTTTGCCTGTTAGGAACATTTATTCAGTTTCACAATAAACATTTTATGCTACTGTGTCCTGCAAGGTCAACTAAGCTTAGGAAAACCAAGCTGCTGTCTGTCTGCCTTACCTCATCACTAAAATTCCCAGACAGAACAGAAACTCCAAAACTCATCAAAACACTATCAGTTAGACCGGAGAGAATTAGAGCTGAATACTAATTTTAATACCTCTATTATATATGCAAAAGACAACGATATTTGAGGTTGAAATAAGCAACATGTCTTGAAGGACTCTTGTTTTTTTTCCACTCTTCTGCAAAAGAAGAAAAGTAACAATTCCATCTAATGAAGTGAGAAGGTGAAGGTAGTTTTACTTTATGAGTGAGTTAGTTAATGAGGCAATATCCTCTTGAATCTTTGAGATAAGCTCTAGGTCAAAAGTAGACAAATTAGCATAGCATTCATATTAATGTATTTCAGAATCAGATACAGAAACAACCTGCACTCTGAAACCTGCCTAATCACAGACAGCTAATTTTCAAAGGAGTTTTGGCACTCATTATGGTGATGGATGACAGTACTAAAAACATCAACATTTCCTTGAGACTGCCATGCTTTGTAGGCACTTCTCTCATGTACTTCATGAATTGTATTTTATATTTTTCATAACTTATTTAGATACTCAGGGAAGTAAAATGAGGTTTCTTGTTGAAGATATTTTGGCATGATGCAACACTGCATTTTTGTACTTGCAACATAGATAATCCAACACATTATCGTGTTCTAGTACCACACAGTTGCAGTGCTGCTATTATAAAGCTATTATTATCATATCACAATGAGAAATACACAGACATTTCTATAAACACACACACACAATATTCTGTACATGAAGAAAGCAGGTTAGTATTTATGGACTTCTTCAGGCATACATATACAGATACATATATAAAAACAACTCTGCTGTCATAGGTGTCTATACAGACTGTAGCCACTGTCAAAATGTACCAACAAATATGCTACTGTATGCAAATTATTAAATCGTTATTTTCCAGTAAAATAAACTAAACATTGGTATGCCACAAAACATTGACAACTCTGGGTTAGCATTGCCGATGTTGTCTAGCAAACAAACAGGAAGGAAGGATGTGCAGAAGATGCTATTTATAAATAAATAAATAAATAAAGGGAGCCATTTTAAATAATTCTGTTGATGAGGCTGGTTTAGTCTGCCTGCAATTCTGTTGAGTTCATCTGAACTAGTCAACATAGTGAGCTTGATTCTCGGACAAAGTACATTCCTTACGGTCTCAAAATTCACTGCTGCTGGAAAAATAAATAATTTTGAAATAAAGTATTAATCACCAATAAAAAAGAAATGCAGCCCTTTGCCCTGTGAGCACCAGGATTGGATATTAGGTATTCAGGGCCCCATCTCAGAAGTCTTTTAAGCATCTTTGGAGGCAATAAGCACACTCAGCTTATGCTGCCTACAAGGGAAACTGATGTCTTTTGGCATCTTCTGGGTTCGGGCTCCTTTTCATTGCAGTAAAAAAAAGAAGACAAAGGGTTCATGCCTGAGGCACCACAGAATAGTCAAAAGCACATATGCTGAAAAATAAGAAATGACTGGAGAGTGCAAGGGAATGGTAGTAATGATGGAAATATTTATCCTGCAACTTACTGGAATACAAACTGGCCATGGGCCTACTAGTAGTGGAAGCTGAAGAGTAAGCCAAGGGAAAGGAGTTCATCTTAGCTGACATGAGACCTGACAGCATGTTGGCAGCAGTGGCCACAGACATGACAGCTGTAAGTCAGGTTACAACCTTCCCTCTCCTGTCAGAGGCGCTCTTCTCCCCCTCTCATTTGTGATAGCAACAAAATGTGCATCTCACTGCATGCCACAGTGATCGATGCTACCACAGCATTTGTTACAGTGGTCTCTTCCAGCTCACCACTGGAAATGTCTTTATCATGTAAATATTATTTTTGCTCAGTTTCACAATATTGTTCCTCTTGCAGCATCCTAAAATTCCACTCGTGCTTACTGTTTTCTGAACAAGGTCTAGCTATGGTCATCTCTCTCCCTTTGTTGTTTGGAGCTGTATAAAACATAGCACAAAACACTGAATGAGACAGTCGCTATGCTCCTTCAAGCACTGTTATGTTGGTGAAACCATTATTCTTTTCTAAAAAGCTCTCTATCTTCTGGTACCTTTGTAATTGTATTTGGTTTGCCTAGCAAGGTTTTAGTAGTGGGGTGCCGCAGAGGTGACTTCTGTGAGAAGCTGATAGAAGTATCCCCCCATGTCCAATATGCCAATTCCAGCTGGCTCCAAGATGGACCCACTGCTGGCCAAGGCCAAGCCCATCAGCGATTGAGGTAGTGCCTCTGTGATAACATATTTAAGAAGGGGCAAATAAGATCTGGGCAATGGCAGCTGGAGAATAACTGTCTCAGACACCAAGGTCATTGAAGAAGGAAGGGGAGGAGGTGCTCCAGGTTCTGGAGCCCTGTAGCCCATGTTGGTTAATGGTGGAGCAGATGTCCACCTGCAGTCCATGGAGTACCCCACACCAAAGCAGGTGGATGTCTGAAAGAGACTGTGATCCTGTGGGAAGCCCACATTGGAGCATGCTCCTGGCAGGACCTGTAAAGAGAGAAGCCCATGCTTGAGCAGGTTTGCTGGCAGGACTTATAACCTCATTGGGGAACTGCACTGGAGCAGTCTATTCCTGAAGGACTACACCCGGTGGAATGGTCCCATGCTGGAGCAGTTCATGAAGAACTGTAGCCGATAGGAAGGATTCACATTGGAGAGGTTCATAGAGGACTGCCTCCCATAGGATGAACTCCACGCTGGAGACAGGGGAGTATGAGGAGTCCTCCCCTGAGGAAGAAGGAGCAGCAGAGACAGCGTGTGATTAACTGACTGCAACCCTTATTCCCTGTCCCCCTGCACCTCTTGGGGGAAGGATGTAGAGAAATCAGGAGCAGAGCTGAGCCTAGGAAGAAGAGGAGGGTGTTTTTAAGATTTAGTTTCATGTGTCATTATCCTACTGTGATTTGAATGGTAATGAATTAAACTTACTTTCCCCATGTCAAGTCTGCTTTGTCCATGATAGTAATCGCTGAATGATCTCTCCCCGTCCTTATCTCAACCCACAAACCTTTCATTATATTTTCTCTCCCCTGTCCTGCTGAGGAGAGAAGTGATAGAGTGGCTTTGGTGGGCACCTGGCATCCAGCCAGGACCAACCCACCACAACTGTAAACATGATACTTCATGTCTCTTACAGCAGCATGGCTGGCACGAGCTTGAAGGTAAGCAGGGAAATTATTGGTTCGGTGTGGGGTTTACTGGCACAAGCATTGCTGAGAGCACAAAATAGAGTGGCTTAAACCCACTGTAAATTCACCTGGCATCCAAAGGCCTCTCTTGGTCAAGTCACTAATATTCCAGAGGGATTTTCCCATTATCCAAAGACCAGTTGTGGGCTCTCCGCCCTAGGCTCAAATCCTTACACCTGGCCATATTCTTGCATCATGCAAGAAGGAGGAATTAAAGCCATTATGATGAGATCATGAATTAAGGAATTCCCCAGTGAAGGAAGGCTGGTCTTCTAGATATGTGACTACTGCATATCTATGAGTCTAACACAGTATTTTGATTCAGCTTACAAAAAAATAGATGCTATACTCTCACCACCCAAAGATGCAGAAAGAAGTCTTAAATAAAGGCAGGAAAAAAACCAACCAACTAAACAAAAATCAAAACGCGTTATCAAAACAGAAAAAAAAAAAAAATTTCAATCTGACTTTTCCTTCCTGCAAACTTTCTGTGTGGCTGTAACATGAAAAAATTCCTTTTTGAAAAGCTTTTCCTCCTCAGACAGTAAATATTCACCTTTATAGTAGGTGAACAGGTAGCTACAAGTTTCCCATTAATTTTCTAGAAAGCTCATAACTATGCCTATCCATTGCATCACTGATTCCCTATATTGTGAAAAAATTCTGAGTTTTTTTCAAGTCCATGCCTACCTTGCATAGCATTTATTTACTACTATTGAAAATTTATCTCATTTCTAGTCAGATTATGACAGTAGATTTTAGTTCATCAAACATCTTTATTCTTTCTGCCACGCGGATCCTTATTCTTCAGAGGATCTCCCTGTAAAACATCATAAAGCCATCTCATGGCTCTTTAGATGCCTGCCCAAAACACTCACAAAACACGTTAATGAATACCTTGGCAATACCTCAGCAGCTGCTATTCTGACACAACAGAAGAGGTTGTCAATGGGATTTTCTGGTATCCCTTTTATCACTTATTTGAGAATGTAAGGCCTATGGGAGGGACAGAATTTTTGTGCTGTCCTTACACACTACTTGGCACAAGGTGGTTCACATTTAGAAGAAACAACAGGAGACAGCTGCAGCTTGCAGCCTGAATGACTATGGCCAGCTCCAGAGACCACATTGCAACTATTAACTGTGAGTGATGCCCACAGCAGAAATTACAGCATGCTGACTTTAAGTCCTCCTCTCAGTGCTCGGCCCAGGGAACAATGTTAGATTTAATAGCTCATTACAACATTTTTATATATAGCAACTTAACTCTTATACATGGCTACTGAATTCACTTGTTTGATATCCAGGTTTCACTAGCAATCACAATTGATCACAGGGTCATACATATATTCACATGAAACATTAAGTGTTCAGCTGTTCAATCTCACTTGATGGAAACCAAAGAACACAACAAAAGGAAAAATTCCATTCCTGTTTTAAGGGATGGTGGGGTTTTATCCTTCACTGTCTTCACAGTGTGTTTCATATCTTGTGTCTTTAAGCATTATAGATTCACAAACATGCGAAGCATTATGAGGATAATCGGCACAATGGGGGTTCAGTATTTAATGGAAGTAACTCTTGTTTTTAATTATAGCATTTAAGATTGTCTTATTGTCAAGTGGAATACAGCCTAGCTGTTTTGTGATTTGGCATCCATGGTTGGATTTAAGAAATATCCCACTACCTTCTCTTTTTACACTGAAGATAATTTCCCACATTTTTCAGGTAACTGTATACATGTTTGTTTGGGATCTATCCAAAACCAGGACTGAATAGCAAACAAATAAAAAGCATTGTATGAACATTCTAGTGGAAAATATTTTATTTTTTTTAACATACTATAAATGAAGGAGGGCAGAAGTTCAGTTTTAAGTATCTCACTCTGAGGTTTTTAACTTCTGCCATATGTGGTTCCCCCCTTTTTGCACTTTTTCCTTCTAAGAAGTAAATCCATGACTAAACCAACCCCACTTCTAGACTACTTGGAGCAGACATTTTGGCTGAAGGTAATTAGGTTTCACATATTTTATATTTTCAATTATTTTATTATATTATATTCAATGTTTTTCACATGTAAGAAACAATATATTGAACTAAAGAAGTCCAATATAGTTTCTCTATAGTTTCTCTAAACTTCAGAGAAGTTTCTCTTCTTTCAAGAGAAAGAAAAGAATGAATAATATGATTAACAAAATGTTCCAAATCCTGTTTACATATAGATATGCACTACATCTCAGCAGCAGCAAAAGGTAATTGTACCCAGACACATACACATTTCAAGACTGAAAAAAATACATAATTGCTGTGTTTAATGTTTGTATCTTTTGTGTATATTTTAACTATATTTGCAATTTGCAAAGCTATTTGCCTGATGGCATTATTATAAAACTATGAAATCCATCCTTTGAACAGATGCGTTTATAAAACATTGTATCTGGGAAGAAGTTTTTGAAGACATAGTATATGTGTAGGCATACATGTGATGACACCTAGAAGGCAACAAAAAACTATGTAAAATAGATAAGTACACCAAGCCCAGTTTCCCAGGATGGCTGGTAGGTATGCCTTTTTCATAATATCAAATGCCATCTTTGCAATGTTTGTAAGATCATACCCACTGGATATAGGAATAAACATCTCCACTGGTACCTCAGCAGTATTTTTTTCCTGAAAGCTCTGTATTCCCTATGGATGATCTGTTTCAGTAAGAAAGAGATAAACAATGTGTCTTAGTATTTAGTATTTCTGCATTTTCAGGTGGATTTGGTTTTTTTGGGTTTTGGAGACTTTTTTTTTTTTTTTTTTTTTTTTGGAACAATCTGTTATTGGTATAAGAACACAACAAAAGTTTAAATATTTATTTTCATCATAATAGTAGCAGTAGCAATAGTTATTTAGTAAGTCTTTGAGGCAACTCTTTTTCATTAAAATATACAGCATAAATAATAAAAAGCCAATAGTATATTATTTGATTTGATTTGTATAAGAAGCTGGCTCCAAGTGCTGAAATTCATACAACATTTTGGGAAGTCCCAAGGAGAGTAAATGTGCAATGAATAATGATAATTTGCACTGAAAGAAATTAGTGCCTATTTTGATTAGGAATTAGCTTTCTGTTCAAATTTCAGCAGAGTAATGTATTCATTCCTGGTTAGAGCATTAGCTGAGTTGAAAGGGTGAGAGAAAAGCTGGTGGACAAAGAAAAAATTAAAAAGTAAAAAGATTAAAAAGCTATTTCGCTAGTTCAGTAATAAGGTAACTTAAAACAGTTTAAACAAAGAAATCACAACCAGTATGTTGCACTGAAATGCACGTTTACCATAGTACCCAACCTTTGCCAAGCTATGAACTACTGTTGTTCAGTTTTTAGGAGTACATTATTCATCTTGCACCTTTACATCTAATTGCTCTCAAATTACTCAGTTTTGGAGGCAGGTAGTAATGGCACTGTACCATACTATGACAACATACAGCAGCTGCGGATGTGGTATGCGTGTCATAAATTACATACATACAAATATTTCACAGCTAAGATTCTGCTCCCTTCCCTTTAGCCCTGGTCTGAAAAAACAATTCATCGATTATCTTAAAGCAATTCATGTTAAGCCTACAGAAGCAGGCTTCAGAGCTACTGAAATCTTCAGCTCTCCTGCTACAGTTCCTACCCAGGAACTAGGTGAAACAAGCCAGGGATAAAATTCTTACAATTTCTTGCCAGGAAAAACATTTACAGAAAGAATTGGCTAGAAATTCAGCTTTATATATTGAAAAATGTGACAGGAGAAAAATGAAATCTCAGCAATCTCTTCTCGGCCAAAGTCAAAGACTGTGATGAAGTGGAACCTGGAAGGATCTGCCATTGAAGTGTACAAGCTCTTTGACGAGTTAATCTATGAGATAAGCTTTAAAAATGCCAGTATTTCTATTGTGGTGCCTGCTGTCAGTGCTCTGACAGTTTACCTCGGCACTGAATCTTCAGAACAAAGGAACTAGGTCAGGAAACAGAAAATTTAAACATAATCCCCATGAAACTTACCTTAAAAGATGAGCATTCAGGTTACTAAGTCAAGGACTGAAGAGTCAGAAAGTGACAAATTTAGGCCTGTATGTTCAACTTTAACCCACTCTCTTTGTATACGTGCACTGTCAAACTACTAATTATATGACTGCAGAAATAATTGTATGTAAATACCATACTTCAGCTGATGGCAAAAGGAGTGCTGTTATTTAATTTTAAATGATTAATCAAAACATGGGTTTAAAATATCTTGGTGAATACAGTGCCTGTCATCAGTGTTTCTAAGTTATTTAGGATTAACCTGACAATTACTCTTTTAAAAAATAAAATAAAAACAATTAAACCCACAGAAGTTATTTGAAAATATTCTAAATTAATCAAGCTATTTAAGGGCAACTAAGATCTTCTGCACAATGGCAATACCCTTCTAGTTTTTCTCACCTTGGCAGAAAGATACCTCATGTCTACCTTAATGGTCAATTTTTTCCTGAATGAATACAATGTAAAATTAGGCTATTGAATGAATCTGGAATTGAGCATTAGGAAGGCCTTAACCTAAATCCAGCAAAGGCAAATCATGATCAGATGCAGAATTAATCTGAAAAGGTACTTCTGAGAAGGTAAGCAGCTTCTCAATACCCAGACCCATCGGAAAAAGAGATACCCAGACAACAGTAGCTCAGTTCATATAAAGATGAAGCCTTTTCAGCTAAGCTGTGTATTGCACTGCAGTGGCATGGGAAGAGCAACAGGACTGGTATTTCTTGTGCCCACTCAGGACACAGCAGAGACACCTTGGCCAAAAAACATACATCCTTCTCATTCCCTAAGATCTCCAAATTCAGAGAAGTGCTCTAGCAACATAACACTTTCTTTACCACAGGAGAAAGTAGAAATCTATAAGGACTTGCTTAAGAAGGGGAAGGACTGGGATGGCATGGGAAGCAGGAGGTGGTTGTCTCCTTTTCAACTTTAGGAATTGGAAGACATCACCTCCTTGTGTATCCTCCTGCACAGCTCCAACAAACCTCTGTCAGTCCTGAACTCCTTCCCTTAGTTACATACCTACCCTCTTTCACTGCCTCAGTTTCTCCGCATCTCAAATCACAGTTTGGATCACTGGGCCCCAAAATGCTCTAACACCATTAGTCAGCAGCACCTTTACAGCAATATGCTGCTTTTTATTCTCTGTATTTCTCTTTCTTCATTAGCCCCTCTTGGATAAGACAGGGGAAGATGCAGAAGCAGAGAAGGGGGAGGGCTCCCTTTGGGCAGAGCTGAGCTGAAGGGTCTCTGCTCCATTTTCACTCTTGGACACCAAGGCAAGGACTTTGACCTCCAACAGGGAGACACATCCTGAAGCTGTCTTTTGCCTACCCAGCTATTAATTTCTCAGAAGACAAAATCAATTGCTTATAGCCAAAGGATTTGACAGAGATCTCCTTCATTCAGGGTGAGACAACTTCAACTTCCTTATGTCAGACACTCTTTAAGGTACAGATTCCAGTGTAACTGAATCACTTAGAGCTGAGGGAATGCAAGTTTTCAAATGTGGATGCCCTCCACAAGAGTAGCATTGTTCCTAATTCCCTTCTGCCTTCCTGTTCCAGGCAGGAAAGGAGAACACGGTCTGTATCTCCCCTTTTATCCAAAAGTTAAGGCAGCGTGTTTGCCTACTTTCTACTGAACTACAAAACACACATACTGCACAAAACACTCCTGAGTTTTGCAAAGCTATTTCCTGCTATTGGAGAAAATAATACAACGCTACTATAAATCAAGCCCCAGTCTTTAATGAATGGGCTGCTTAATAAGGACAGACAAAATCTTTTATGAGGTTAACTAATAATACTGGAAAAAAACATGGAAGCTTTTGGGAATACAGTCTTCAAACCGTGGTTTCCTCAAGTCATGGATTTATGGGTCAAGTCTCTTTAAAACCACCATGAGTGAGTGTATGGTATCATGTACAAGACATGGAGAAATAAGGCAGATTACATCTAATATGTGTTTACAAAGCCATTGCTCATAAACTCTTCAGAGAAGAAAAGTTTCCTAGAGCCATTTGAAGCACACTGAAATATGTCCCCTGACTAACACATCCTTCACAACATTTTCCAAAATGGTTTTCAGTTTAAAACCAGCAGCTACAGTTTTCCTAAAGCAGTATAGAAATATCATATCCTTCTGCACAAAGTGCTTGCTCGGTGAAGAAAATTGAGGATGGAAAATACATTATTTTTCTGTTCTATCCACCACGGCAATTAAAACCAATAATTAATTGTATCAAGGTGCAAAATGATGATTTTAATTACACTGCCAGAGTAACATAACAGGTTCACATGCAGTGACCGCATCCTCGATTGGTCCAGGATACTACAGAAGAAAAGATAGAAATCCTTCCCTAAGGCAATGTTCCCCAACTCATTCATGTTAATTTACTTCACAAATAACCTCACTAACTTATGTTATTGACCTGCTTGGTAGTGTGTTTTTGGAAGCAAAACAAAGATTTCTTACCTTTTATGAAAGTTTTATTATTTCACTCTATTTCTATATACCACCGAGAGAAGAGTGTGCCATACAGAATCATATTTTACAGTCTATCTTGTAATTTAAAATTGGTTATGAAGGTAACAGAAATAATTCTAAAAGAATGAAAAAGTTTATTTTTAACAACATTCACAGTATCCTTCAGGGCTCATGAAGCCCAGATTTCTCAGTCCCATTGCTATCACACTGAAGCACATTCAGAACACAAAACACTAAACAACCCTCTTTTCTTTATGCCTTTACCTCTACCATCATTGAAATAGCATACCCTAAGGCAAAAGAGGGAAAAACAGCAAACTCTTTCCTGAAAAGTTCATAAAGCAAACATGATCCATATATCTAAGTGTCTATTCTCCTTGTGCCTTCAGGGAGAGAGGAATATTATTGAAATGATTAAATTCATTTTACTGTCTAGTGCTTTTGAATAGTATTGTTAAATCAGAAAAAAATAAATAAATTAAAAAATCACTGTACTCTTGAAGCCAGGGTCTCTAATCCAGTGCTAGAGGTAGATAGAACCATACCCATATGCTGCAGATTAATATAGTCAGAATTATATTAGACATTTCCAGTTGAAGAGGGCAGTTTCACACTAATACAATATCCTATCTTAAATGGCTTTGTCAAAACAAGTTTTCCTGTGGTTTCTGACCCTTTTTTGTTGAACTTTTACAAATATAGAGATTGTCTTAATCCCTTTTCTTTTTATTCAAACACCTGTGCTGGTGCATATTCATAAAAATATTACATATCCCATCATGCATGTTTGAGGTGTTTTTTATTAAAGTTCTTTGGGAAGATTTTCCTCTTACCCCCTTCCTAGTTTCTTCAGAACATTTAATTAAAATACTTCCATGAAGATATACAACATGGGCCCTCCAACTAGTGACAGCCATTGTGCAAAAAAATGAGCCAGTGTGTTGGGTAACTGGTTATTGCAATCTTTTTTCTCATGACAGCCTGTGTTCCTTATTGTGATTCAGCAGAACTGCTGAGGCATCAATTAGTATGTGGTTTCTAAAAGCTTTTATAATTCATGTTTAAAATGCCAGCTTCAACCACAAAGCACAGCAGTCCCATAATCTACAAAATAAAATTTGGGGCTCAGTTTCCATTTCCCTAAACTTCTGCAATAATAAAATTTGTCTGCTGAAGACATCTGTTACAACTCAGTAACATCTAATTTTAATGGCAAATAATAGAGTTCAGCTCCGTAAGATTAGAGGTTATGAGCTGGGCCTTTTGGCTGGCTTGGCGTCCCTGTTGAAATGTTCTGCCAGCCAACTTAATACAAGCATTAAAAACTATCAATGACTTGATGATTACCTCCTCCTCCTAAGCTTCAATATAAAGAAATTCTGTCATCTCTTAATGTTTTGCTCCATTGCATTGTTGAGCCTATGGCAGTGTCTGTTTGATGGAACTGACAATAATATTTCTTTTCACTAAAAATACATGCTAAATGAGGAGAAATCCAGAGTTAATTATATGGTGGAAACATATGCTCTGCTGGAGAGGAGGTGAATTTGCAAAAAATCACTGCATTTCAGGCCAGCCCTGCTTGCTTTCCTGGGTTTCAGAGGATGGATCCACAGCTTAAGATTCAGATTTTTTCAGATCATATTCAGTCTACTAGCATATGTAAATCACAAAATGGTACACAGCTATTGCAGAGGATGTTTTCGGAAAATAAACATAATGACATCACTACTCATAACAATCAAATAGTCTGTGACTTGTAACCAAAATTCTGAATTCCTTTTCAATCCAAAACTTGGTGAGAGATATTTATGACTCTCCTTGATAACAGATATATTAGTGAAATAACCAGATTTGAAATGCCTGTGGAAATGATGAGCAGATAAAAGATACTGTCACTTCATCTAGCCTCTAACAGAGCACCCAATCCAGAGAGTCACTAAGTAGAACTGCTTGTCTGGACATGCATGATTAAAGCTGCAGAGAGGCATTCACCAGAGACTCAACTGCTACTAAATAAGTCTCTGTAAAGCTGGCAGAATCTGGGAAGATTGTGCCATAAAAATCAATCTGTCCCATTTGAAAGCTGAATAGCAGAAATATTGTAAGCTTGGGAAGAAAAATGATCAGACACGTGAAAGACTCACCGCTGATGTTGCCAAGGTCTACATGGCCTGATAGACTTTTTGAAAAAGCATAAAGCTTGGACTAGGTCATGGTTTGAGTTTTATTGCCCCTCTGTGCCCTGTTTTTCCTTGGGGCATGAACCCTTACTCTGACTGTCCCCTTTGCCAGCCCAGTAGCTTGCACTCTTTCTCCCTCCTTTCTACGAGGACTTACCACTATACTGTTGCTAGAGATTATCCATGTACACATGGTGCCTAAGAGGTATAAAAATTATCAAATCTGCCACATTCATAACTCATACAGATAAAGAAATTGCAATCCAGGAGTGGGAGAGTGCTTTGGAATAACATCACAGACCATTTCCTCAGCTATCACCAGACTTTTCTCAGCTATCACTCACAAGTAGCATTTTAACACAATATGGTTCTGGTTCCTGACTATATCACTTCTGGTACAGTCATTTGCAGCTCTACAAATCAAATGAAAAACCAGGTGGCAGGTATTTTTATTTATTTTTAGCAGTGCTTTATGAACAATGGCATTTGGAAGTGAGCAACAAACTTTTGACCAAAAAAACCTCCAAACATTTTAAGGGGCTAAAGAAATCAAACAAACCACTTGCACTTTTTATTAAAGGCTAAGTCCACAAAAGAGTCATATACCTCTCCAGAGCCATTTGCTCCTTTCTGTCTTCTCCTCTGTGTTAGTACAAGGGCTGGCCATGGACAGCCACGTCAGCATGCTGGCAGAGGTAACTGCAGGAATAACAGAGGTCACACAGCAGGCATAAGGGAGGTAAGGGGGATGCAGCCAAGGAGCGAAGGATCTACAGTAACAGCACTTTAGAAGCAATGTGGATGCAGTTTTTCAGACTTGCAGCTGAGCCAGCTAAATGCTAACCTCCAAGGAAAGGGCTCTTACCACTCCCCCACACACCCCCTCCCTTGTACTAGCTTTGACATTAACCTAGTCACCAGGGAAAAAAAAAAACAAAACCAAAAGCAAACCATCATTCCCCCCACCCATGTATTTCTCTCCCTTTCTTTTAGGAACAGCTACTGCAAACTCACCTGAGTGCCACACCATGCTCAAGAGACAACAGAAGTGTGAGCCTGACAGAGAGAGCTGAAAAGCTGGATGTGAGGGAAGGGAAACCCCTTTTCAGAGATGACAAGCAATTACATCAGCTGAAGCCCTGTCACAAAAACACATCTCCAGAGTGTAGGCAATGATCCCACAGGCTTAGCTGAACAGTCAGGAGAATAAGCAGTACGTACTGGCTATTCACTTTTCCAAGTGCATGCGTAGGGAGCAGAAATGGAGAAAAAGACAAGTAGGAGAAGCTCGGGTAATATCTCTTTCTAGTCATTAGGTAGAGCAGCTGAAAACAGTGTTTACCAAATGGGCTAAAGTACCTACTCAGCACCCCAGAATGGGGAAGGTTAAGAGGATGCTGAAATCACAGCCACAGATCATTCTTTCTTCTGTCCTGGAGTTAACCACCCACCTCCTACTTGCTTAGGAGGTGTCGTAAAGCAACAGGCTATCTCTTTATGACTGGAGGACTATTTTTGTTCATCCTGTCTTTTTTTGAATGAACAAACATTAAGCAATCTTATTGTTTTCATCTTCTCTCAGTGCTACACCATGTGCCAGTTTCACTCCTCCACTGTCTTTAATGAAGGTCTTTGTGTGCTGGACACACCTGCAGAGATCTTTAGGAACAGAAGATTGGTCATCATCAAGCAAACCTTTCTTCACCTCTCACGACTCTATTTATGATATACTGATTGATCAACCATCAGAGAGATTAAAGGTCAGCTTTATAAAATAAATGGCTTATGGATGCAGCAAATCATGGCTTTGAAATTTATTGAAAAAGGCTGTAAATTGTCACTCATGTTATTACACAAATAAATCAGATAGTTACTGCAAATTGATTAACCGATTCCAATTTTTTTAGGGACAAATTGTTGTTCCAACCTATTTTTCTCCCTTCTTGGACAAAATGATTGCTTTGTAGTCCAAGTGAATGATTGCCTGTGTGTCCAAGGCCAGTTATTGCTTTAAGTTGCTTCACACACATTAAAGTTTTTTTGAGTGTTGTTCACTGCAATTTGCTTTTATATGAGCAGCGCTCCTCATTTTAAAAGACTGAATAGTACAATGGCTATTTGAGATGTTGAAAATAATATTTCAACAGCATAATCAGTATTATATTTATATAGCGAACAACCCTACAATTAATATAGGTAGGCTTTTTTAAGTTTCACAGTAAAAATAGAGTACTGAGGATAATTTCCTACACTGAAAGAAAAACAATTAAGACCCTGTCATTATACCTGGCTTGCCATAAATGCATCAGTACTGTGTAGTGAGGAGGGGAAAGGGAATTAATAGAATGTTTCAATAACATAAAATAAAGTTGGCTGAAATTCAGGACATTCATTACTGACATTACAATGAATTTTCCTAGCAAAAATAATTATATAGAGGTATGTGAAATTAGAAATTAAAAGCCAGCTAAGCACATTTAAATTACCCTTATTCTCACCACATTTGCACCATCTGTGTGTCTCAAATCCCCCTGGATCACAGCTAGCAGATACATTGGTTGAACTTACACTGTCAATTCAGATTACTCTTTGTTTTGTTTCAGTGCTTTGTTGCTGTAACCAGCCTCAGTACACATCTGCAAGATCCCTTCTGGAGAAAACCAGGTAAGTTCCTCTCACCAGCTAAAACTCAGACACGGCACCATGGCTAGATCAGCCCAGGCATTGCCCAGATGGGCAGTATGTATAGATCTGCACCGGGTTTTTCTCCTGCCATAGAGACCTGTTCTATGAAGCTAGCAGGTCTTGCATCCTCATTCATCCTCTTGGTATGCCCTGACACAGGCACAGCCTGAAGTGCCGCGTAATGCAAAAAGCTGTCATATTGCAAAGAAGTATCAATTATTAAAAAACCTTAAAATAGATAAAATATCTCAGGATGAGAGAATACTGGGCAGGGCCAGAAGGCTCATGCCTCAAACCATCTCAGAACTGTGAGTTTGCAGGGGGAAGGAAGACATGTTCTTAACTGGAAGAGCCTTCATGGCCACTTAAAGGAGGATGTACCAGCTCAGCTTGCTGCTGAGAATTTTAGTGCAGTGTCACTTGAAACTGAAAAACTAAAAACTTCCCACTTGAAGGTCCATCATGAAAATTAGGATGGATATGTGAAAAGTATGGAAGAGCAAAATTTTGTGCACTGAATATACCATGGGCCAGAGGGGCCTATGAATGAGACACAGAAAGCTCTGTGATAGGTGTGAGTCTGAGATCATTCCACATGCCATCCTCTGGGACTAGCCAGGTCTCCCTAAAAGATCCCTTTAGGGAAGGACTTGGAAACAAGTCACTTAATGCAAGTTCAAACACTTTGGTGTAATAGGAGCAGATGAATAGACTGGTAAGGGATGACACCCTTATATTTGCAGCATTTATGGTTTGGGGTGTACTTCAGACCAGATTAGGCTGTTAAATGGGCCTAAAATCCACACAGATGCTCACTGTAAATCAGTAAAAAAAATCTTGGCCTTCTTGGATGTAGGTCCCTGTATAGGAAAGTTTAGGAAGTCTTGTATGGTCTTCTTGCCTGGTTCATGCAGAAGACTGATGCTTTCCCCATGATTGCCTATGAAATCTCATATGCAGCCACAAGCCTTATTTCTCTTCCTGCTCATTTCTGGTGCCTTCTTCCACGTCTCCTTTCTTACTCTGAGTTTGTTCAGTGTTCAAACAAAGGCTTTGAAAGAGTAGATAAAGTCTTGTTTCTGCTACTATGGGACAGTACAGCAGAGAGAGTAGACAGGGGTCCTCCTACAAAAGGAAGGAGGAATAAGACATGTTAAATTGCAGCTAACCACAGCAACCACTTTGGCACTAGATAACCCAAGGCTCTGGTCTGGATCAATAAGCCAGAGAAGTGAGCCAGTAATGTTGTCTAGATCTGAGAAATCCACCATAAATACAGCACTTTCAGCTTGGAGGGACAGAGCAGAGGCTCTTAGCTGTGATCTAGTATTGCTAATTCTCCTGTGCCAGATAAAATTCTGGAAGCCCAAACTTGCTTTCAAGAGAGCAGCCATGGAGAGAGACCCCATCACCCTTGATGTCTTAACAAACAGCAGCTGAATAGTGTACAAAGAGATCTTCAAGCAAATAAAGTAATGACAGCCCTCACAGTCAGATTGTGAGGTTGAAATGCATCACCTTGCTGCAGCTCTGTGACCAGCATCCTACCTCCAGCAAAAGCCTTAGGTACTTCTTTTCACCTCATCTGCTGTCACTTATACATCCTCTATAAAACTGAAGACAAAACTAGTGTTCTTGCCCTGGATGAAAGCTGAAGCGGAGGGGTTCCTGACGTAGGCCATGATGGGAAGTCTTCAAATACTCCTTTGTAGACATTTTCTGTGGGATTCAGGAACCAGCTCCAGAGAAAGTGCTGCCTTTCTGGGTGAGCCCATGACCTGAACTGAGGGCACTAAAAAGACTGACCAGCCCCTCTGGGATTTCTCACCTGATCATCTGTATGAAGTCTCTGTAATACAGACACAATTATGATGCCACTTCCAAAGGGAGATTTTTATCCCACATCTTCAATAAAAGGAACTTAATGTTCTTGAATGTAAGGTATCACTTCGGTTGGTCACTGTGTATGTGACTGCAGTCATAAGGTCAGTGGATTGCTTGGATTGATAATAATGAAACATGTTATCTTGCCATTAGCAAAAGTTTTGGTCCTTTGGGGCACAGGCTGATGTCAGTGCCACTGGAGCACATTTCTGGAACTTCTGTGAAAATAGAGGGAGATGTATTGCCATTCCCATGGTGAGCAGGAAGAAAGTAGATATAATTCTTTAAAATGGTGATAGAATGCAAAAATAGTTCAGCAACTGGTGATAAAACAGTTAAAGAAAGGAGAGGATTTTAAACAAAGGCTGTATGACAGACTGGAAATGTGAAAGAGCATATGTCTTATGGATCTTAGCATACCATAAAGGAGCTGTTCTGGACATTGCAGGAGCTCTCATTGGTTAGTAAATCTTCAAGTGCCACATGGATGCTTGATATGCACAGGATGCCCTTGTGCTGTTGTGAACCCCTCTGCCCTTCACAAGCGTTGGAGCATGTTTGGTGCATACCAGGAGGAGGACTTCCAGATTAGTTTCCCTTGGAGTGATTCAAGTTTGCATACACCAGACTAACCCTGTGAACTAAGCTGTTGCCTGGGAAGGTAGCATGATTTGCAATTCACTTCAAAACAGTTCTAGCCCTATTACAAAGAAAATGCTAACACAGCCCCAGGCACTTCTGATACACACACATAAAGGCTAGAAGAACTGTTTATGCTATCATGAAGCAACAGCGCTAGCAATGTGGACAGCAAAACTGATTAGCAAGTCTGATTCATCCCGATCCCTCATTAGAAACTTACTTCTTTGTATATACAGTAGCACAATAGCTCCTAAAACAACTACTTTGCCAACGTGAATGCAGCTGGAAAGAAGATATTGTCTGGTCGCCTGCATATTGGAGTTCCTAGTCTCTTGATACCAGTATGGCCCCAGCAACCATGGTTTGTCAGTCATAAAGCAGACAGGTTTGAGGATAAATGTTTAATGGCAAAGATTTAACTGGCACCTCACAGGTCCTGGAATAAGAAACAGAATGATAACTGAAATGTCACATTTACCGTTCTGAGCCTGTGTGAAGCACAGTTCAGGAAAAGCAGAGACTTTGGGCCAGACAGCTAAAAGGTCTGGTCACCTTCCACCTAGGAGGGGAGCATACCAGGCTCTCTGTGTCACCAACTACAGCTGACCCTCAGCTGTTCATCTTTTGTTGCTTTCAAGGAAGCACAATAGGGGACTTTGTGCTATTTTTTTCTGTACATACATTGATAACTGCTGATTATCAAGACTTGTTTATTATATAACAGATTATAACTGTTAAGGTGGCTAAAAATGCTACACACTTGTTAACATACATAAAAACAAATTAACTGAGAAGAATCCACTAACCTGGTTAGGACTTCATCTCACAGACACTGATGATATAGACAAGTCAAAATTTACTCACAGACAAGTTAGAATGTACTGGTTTTAAAAGGTCAATAATACCTGGTAGTTCCACTTGGGATTTTTTTAGCTAATTTCTTCATATGTACTGACTCACATGCATCCTATATACCGGATACTTGCCTGTTGCAATTCATTCTTATCCCATCGACTTAAAAAATATTTCATTAGTTGGAGCTAGGCTAATGCTTTTGTGAGAGTCCTTCCTGCAGATGCCTGCAATGCCAGACAGTCACTGTAAGGTTACTGAATTCACTGGAGCAGGGTTGATTATGACCAGATGAAAGCCCAGACCTTCCTGTAAGCACAGCCAGTTATTTTGGGTATTTTTCTTAACTGTATCATGGATACCTTTAAAAAGTTTGACAAAAGTTTCATGCTTTTTACAATGGTATCTAAAACATTAAAAACCTCTATAAATGTTTTACAGGTTGAACAAAGCCAAATAATAATAAAAAAATCTCTGCAGGTTCATCCATTCCTATTCTGAAGTTCCCTGTGGGCACACCACTTCATAGAAACACTTTTCCCAATGTAACAGAATATCTTTTTAGTGGCAAAAAGATGCATTGTTATCCTTAACTCTTAGACCAATATTTGCTTTAGTTACATCATAATGAAGCCCTTTCTATAGAAATCAGCTGGGAAGAAAAAAAATCCCTATGGAACTGTAACAAACAGAATATGCCACCTAGCTCACTAATTTTCAAAGATCACAGTTCTCATAAATCTAGTATGATGCCTGTAATACACTTTCAAGTAGCACCAAGCAGAGCTGTTGAACTTTGCTTTTCAAGTATCTTCTTTTCTTGTTTTGCCCTGAGGTCTCTGAACTTTGGAGAGTATATGAAAGTCCTCAGAATTCCCACTATTTTCTTTCTCTTTCTTCTGTTACTAGCCATCTTCTGGGTTACCACTAAAAAGCCACACTGTTGTAAGCCAGCTGTAGGTGCTTCACCATCTCTTGACAGTCAGTGGCTCAAAGAGCTGAGCAAACACAACTACTATTGAGCTCCCTTTAGGGTGTCCAAATATTAAGACATCTTTCACATGACCAGTAACAGAAGTAAAATCCTGATCCTTAAAGAGAGACTTCATTAACTTATTGCTCTGAATATTTGAAGTGTAAGAAAAACATAATATATTAGTTTTCTTATTATGCTTAAGCAATTTAAAATCTAGAATACTTATAAATTGCACTGATAGATCTCAGCAGAAAAGACCATATCTGGATGCGTATCTCAGGATTTAAAAAATTCCAATGCTGTCCTGTACAGTTAGGACACTGTGATTTGGTCATCTGATATATACATGTCCAACTGACATATGCCAGTTTGAAAACTAAGAGGACAGAAATAAATCTTGAGGCTATTAAAATCATCAGACAAATTTTCATTGCTTTCCAAAAGGATAGGGTCTTACACCTTGCAAAATCACTGTAGAGAAAAACATAATAAAACCAAGTTACAAAAGATAATCGTCATTTGGCTTCAGACCACTGTATAAAGACCACAAATATTTGTATTTCTTTGTCAAGCAAATGTATATCCTATTATTTTAAAATATGCTCCAGCATATCTTTAATATATCTTACTACTCCCCAAAAGTTTGTCAGTTTAAAGAAAAATATTTTCCTTTCTTTTGTACAGTGTTTTATTACTGTGTTAAGCTCTTAAAAAAGACATTATAGTCTTATTTTGGTTCTGTTCTTGGTGGTATTACCACCACTGAGTTATTATGTAAATTGCAATCTGGTTAGCTCCTTCCATCTCTTTTCTTAACAAAGGGGTCTGCAAGTGCTAATCAAAATGTTGCAATTTACATATTAATGAAGTTTTCATAATGGCATTTGCTTCATACACAATATGAATGGTATGGAGACCTTTCACTCTTCTGAGCAACCACCACATTCTGATTTCTTGAAGTACATTTGAAAACAAACTGTAAGTGCATTATGGTATCTCTCTCTATATCAATATTTCTATATGTCTTCATTATCAGAGCGATAAACTCCACTGTTTGAAGTTTAAACATAGCATCACTTGTGCCTGTGGAATGTCATTACTTACATTCTCTTGAATGCTTCTGTTGCAATCATTCTGCAAAATGCTAAAGGCACATTTTTCTGCAGAGACTGCTGGGTAAAAATAAGTAGTTAAACATTTTTGTGGTTTAAAAAAAAATGGAAACAGAAAAAGAGGGAGAGGAGGATGGAGAGAGAGAGGGTAAAGAGAGAGAAAGTTTTAAAAATATCACAACCCACTCTCATGAAAAGCTGAAAGGTAAAAAATTTCCCTACCAGGATAAATGTCACATTAAAAAAGCTGGATAGGGAAGCACATTGAGTTTCCATTTGACATTCTATTTTCTACTTCGCTCTTATTTTAGAATATGGCAACCACACAAACTGTGCTTATATTAGATGTTTAAACCTTTCTAATTAATGATCTGGGATCAAATATTTCTGCAAATCAATACAGTGGAGTCTTACTGATTTCCACTTTCTGTTGAATAGCTAAATGTGAACAAAGTTATGTCCCTTAAATCCCTGATAGAAATTGTTAGGGAATGACAAACAACACATGGTATCCCAAGTGATAAACTGTCATCCATATTGAAATGGAATCTCCAATTTATTTTTTTTTTTAGAACTTCCTGTCATGGGATCCTGTTTAGATCTTCTCAGTTAGACTAAAGAGTTCTTTACCCAATTTTTGTTCCTCACCCAAAAAAAATGGAGATGAGATTAAATATGTTTGCTAGACTAAATAGATCATGTGGAATCTCACAAAGCCAACCATTTTTTAAAAACATTTTCTTTATTCTTATTTAAACTTTCTCCGGTATTTATCAATTTTCTTCAGGAGTGGACTCTAAACTTGAGCATTCCAGAAATGTTTGTTCTTGGTGATAGAAAATCTACACTACTCGGTTTCCCAGGTTCCTGCTCTAAACAATCCCATTGCCTTTTTTTGGCCATAATTTCTACTGAAAGCTCATTTTCAATGGGATAACCACTGTGACTCAGCTTCCTGATTCCTGAAAAACTCTGTAGGACTTTTTTTTATGATGTTCTCAACATTTCAAGATGAAAAAATTCTTTGTCAGGATGAGATCTAAGACTGAATTAATTGCATCCTGGATGCAAAATATCTTGAACTTGGAACACTATGAATAGATGGCAATCTTTAAGATCATAGAATCATAGAATGGCTAGGGCTGGAAGGGACCTCCGAAGGTCATCTAGTCCAGCCCCCCTGCAGTGAGCAG
>JAAGNO010003133.1:0-37581 GCA_033439905.1 Ceryle rudis | reverse complement strand
GGGGGGATCCGGGCCCGGGGGGGGGGGATCCGGGCCCGGGGGGGAGGATCCGGGCCCGGGGGGGGGGGGTCGGGGTTGGGACGGGGGGCAGCGGTCGGCCGGGGGGGGGATCGGGGGCCCAGAAAGCGATCCCCGAGAGTCAGAGGCTGGGGGGAGGGATCCGAGATCCCCGCAGCAGCCCTGGAAGAAGTCGGGGTTCCGCTGGGTGGAGGAGGCGGCCGAGCGGGAAGGGAACTGTGTGGGGAAGGAGAATCCCCTGGTGAAGGGAGGCGGGGGGCTGGATCCCGCGGATCCACTGGGAGCTGGGATGGGGATCCGGATCCCGCAGTTGCTGTGGTCCACGGGAAGGGAGGAGGCGGCGGGCGTGGTGCAGCCGAGGTGTGCCGGGCCTGGGGAACCCGGGGCTGGCCCCCAGGAGAGAGGCAGCGGGAGATCCGGGGAGACCCGCCCGGCAGCAGAGCCCTGGGCCAGTGTCACCAGTAGCACCGCCGGGAGTCCGGGGCTGTGTGGCGGTCACCAGCAGTGCTTGCTCGTGTGTGGCCTTGAGGTCTGTTTTGTTCTCTACTGAAAATGAATATTCTGCAGCAAGAGAAAACAGAGAACGATTAGAAGTGGAGTTTATGGGCAAAAGCAAACTCTCTGCAGCAGGAAGACCTGTAAGCAGGGAGTTAAGAGTTTGGGCTAGTAATCCATCCCCAGTGGATTTCTGTTATCCAGCCTTCCTTGGCCACTTCTGTCTGCCTGTGCTGACTATTTCTCATGGATATGTGTCCATGAAATGGAGAAGCTGTGACAATTCCGGAACTGTGTTGTGAGGCGAAAGCAAAACCCTGCTACCTTCTTCCATTTTCAAATGAAGACTGAATCAATTTCAGAAGATTTGCTTTAATTAAATGCTAATTATGATTCTATCACAGGACTGATGAGGTGGAAATGGTTATTACTAGGAGAACACGGTAGGCATTTCTTAAAAGCTTCTTTTCTGAAAGTAATGCCATTATACTGTGGAAAGTTCAGCATAGGTCAGACTTTAGATCTAGAAAATGTGCATGAGGGTTTTAAATTTAGGGGAGTCCTCATCTGCAGTTGTAAACAAAAATGAGCTGGTGGTTTGCAGACCATCACATAAGGAGACTGAACACGGTATGTATTTATAGTTGAGCTATATCTGCTTTAACAGTAACTCTGGTTTTCTCCCCATAACAGAATATTTTTCCTTGAGGGGCTCTTGAAGAAATCCTGTTGAAATCATGGATGGTAAGGGGGAAAGTACTCTTCTACTTTCATTAGGAAAGTTGTCTTCTGACCAATACATTAGTTAAAAGGCTGAAGTGTTGAGAAAACTTTGTAAACCTTTTAGGAAAGGAAGTTATGTTGCACTGACTTCATTTGCAGAGGCCTTTGAGGCCTTCATTGTTGTCACCTTTCTGTGAGATTGCTCTGTCCCTTCCCTGGTTTTATTTTCTTCAGCAGCCAAAGCTAAGTAAATTTCTTACTGTATTCTGGATTGTTCTGCTCTGCCTGTCCCATTCCCCTCTCTCTACTTGACTTTCTTTTTTTCCATTATTTGTCCCTGGGATCCATGTTTCTCTACTTTATGTTCCCTGCCTTGAGCAAAGCATATCTGAGGATGTGCTTTCTTGCCTGCTTTGCATCTTTCTCTTCAGCTTCTACTGGCAAAAGCCATGTGGCTATCTGTAGAGCTCCCGGCTATACCTCTACAGGTTCCAAGGCTTTCCTGTGTAACAGCAGATCTTGTACAAGCAGCTGCACAGGAGGAAAAAGCCAGCACTAAGTAGCCTGTAAAATTATCTGCAGACCAGCCAGTCTGGATCATAAACTGACAGTGTCTGCAGCCATGGCTCCATCCAAACAGATGTCAGAAAGCTGCATTAGCTTCCTTTAGCCAAAGTTGAAGTGGTATTTTAGGAAAGCCACTTGCTGTTCTGGTTTACTTTTATTTGTCATTAGCTTGTGATCAGAGTATCATGGACATTTTATTCAATGGCAGCTTTCTTCTAAGTGGAAAGAATTAACACTGAGTTTAATTTTTGCCTTAGCTGATGATGACTTGGATCTGTTGGCCTCCCTCCTGGAAGAAAGTGAGGCGACTGAGGAAGGGAAATCTCCTGAGGAGGAAGATGTCCCAGAGGATGAGGGGGGAGAGCCAGATGAATACGATGAACTCTTCGATGCAGAAGATGATGCATCCTACACCGAGGAGGTTGATGCTGAGGACAACATGATTGATGAACAGAAGGAGAACCTGGTTACGCTGTTTGGAGATGTAGATGACCTGCTGGAAGAGGAGAAAGCAGAGGAAGCTGACCCTACTTTATCTCCCAGACTGACAAAAGAGAAGACCAACCAAGAACTGCAAGGTTTCTGTAACAGCATCTTTTATCTTTTTTTATCTTGTATATCTTGTCTCTAGAGAGGTAGTGTTGGGAGTGCAGAGTCTAGAGAGTTTCTAATGTTCAGAAAGCAGGATCTGCTGCTTCTCAGTTTAGGGTGGTGCCCAGATGGGAAATACAGAAAGTCCTTGTGAAAGTTCTTAACTTCAGTTTTTGATGCTCAATGGCCAAACACACCAAACCTACTTTCCCAAAAGAGAGGCAGAGGACTGAAGTAAGCCAGAGAAACTAAACTGGCTCTGCTGAGCAGGACAGAGAAGGTTGCCTATGTTCCCTGTGCCTGGTCTGATGAAGAGCAGTGGTGATTCAGTCTTCAGGGCTATCATTCTGGCATCTTCACCAGCGCAGCTTTCCCTTCCCCCTCGGGACTTAGCAGCAGGAGGTTCTGCCATACCAGTCCGTGTGGAAGCAGAACTGGCCACTGAGCCTTCCTGTGTCCATGCCACGTATTTGATTCTATCAGAAGAATTTTTTTATAGTAAGGACTGCAGTCATCAGCCACGTAAATTGTCTTCTGTTCAGTAAGAAAGGTATATGCACAATGGCAAGGGACATACCGTGGTCACGTAAGATATGCGAGAAGTGTCAGCCCCGGGCTGTATGGGAAAGTGTCCCTGCACTGTGAGCTAGGTAGAATCAAGAAATCTGTACTTGGGCTCTGGTCTTTGTTTTCTAAGTTCTGTGACGTAGTAAAACTGCCAGACTCCCAGTGATTTCATAAATCTCTGTTTGCAATGGCTTCCCACTGTACTCATTATTATACTTTTTCTTCGGGTTATTTTTTTTTCCTAGATGAGCTGAGAAAATTGCAAGAACAGATGAAGACATTGCAGGATCAGTTGCAGAAGACTGCTATTGGGCAGCAATCCATTTCAGGCCCTGAGAACAAAACCCCTGGTAATGAGACTAATTAAATGAGTTTATGATTTGTTGGCCTTCCAATGTGCTATTTAGAGGCAAGACTCCAGATAATCCTGAAGTGGCCACTGAGTAGCAAGGAGGACTGGTGGTCTGGTGTATTCCCACACAGGTTGTTTCCTGCAGCTTCAGACTAAATCAGTGAGCTGCAGGTTTGGTAATTGCATCATGGATTGATTCTACATGGGGCAGCTTTTGTGACTGAAGTGCTCAAGAGTCTTCTGCTACAAATGTCCCTTTTTACTGCCAAATGTTGGTACACCCAGAAAATACAGCTGTGTTTGCTGCTCTAGCACACTGGGTGTAGTAATAAAATTATATGGAAAAATTGGCTTGGGTTCCTTACTCAGAGTATTAATTAGTTTGGAGCAGTTCTTAGTGTTTGAGCCCATATCCTGAGATCTCCTTAATTATTTTTGTTTTCTTGACCAGGTAAATCTCCTTGTCCACCTTTAAAGGAAAGAAGAGTTCAGAAGCTGCAAGAGTCGCCGTGTTTCTCAGCCCAGCTGGGCAGTCCTTTACCACCAGCAAAGCGAGGAATCCAGAAATCAAAAGCATCCTCAGCAGGTACTGTTCTCAGTCTGCCTTTCACTGAAACGCCCTGGGCGTCTGTCAGAAGCCTTCCTAGTTCACAGCAGCGGTGTAGACACATACAGGGTAGTTTTACACCAGTTAGTGCACCAGTAGCAGTTTGGTCACAGTGGAACGAAGCTTATTACAGATGTAATTACTGTATTCTTTGCAATGGATGGTTTGGTCTGTACTGCTTTGGTTAACCTGGGCACTGCTGGCAGTCTAGCTTGCATCTGTCTGTCCTACAGTTTGGCTTATCTGGAAAATGAGAGCTGCCCTGGGAAGCTCCTCAGCAGGCAGGACTCATTGCTTGAATTACATGTGACCGATCAGTTAGTTCCAGGGAGACCAATCTGGTACAGATAAGACAGTTTTAGACTTTGTTCTCAAGTACTTTATAGAGATTCTTGTCTCTAGTCAGGTGTAAATTAGTGTTATTTGTATTTAGAAGTTTTCTTTCATTATCAAGATTTATTTTTTTTTCCTTGCCTTTTTTTCCTGGTAAAGAGAACAAGACTCCTCGTCAACAAGTCCTCAGTCTGGCATTCCAGCCTCTCAAGTCTGCCACAGGGAACACACCCAGTAAGGTGACCAGAGCGAAGACTCCTCAAACACCAACATGCTCCAGTGCAACAACTCAGCCAGTGTCTGTGGAAACCTTCTCGGGACTGAGATTAAGGTCAGCAGCCCAGAACTAAGCTCTGTCTGGGGGCATCACCCTCCAGTAATGGGAGAGAAAACACAATCAGTCCAATGTCCTGTGATGCTGGTCACACAAGTGGGGAGCAGAGGATTGGATTTTGGATTTGCTGTATAGATGTGGTTTAAGTGTGTCAGATAATCATTCATCATTAAAGTATGTAACAAAGCCACGGTTGTTGGCTGGTTGATCAGTAAATAGGTGACATTGACATTTGGCTCAGTGCCATATTTCTTTGTCTCTTTTCAGCTTTTTTTCTAACACAAAAAGAAAGCTACCATCTTATTAGCGCTGCCTTCTCTGGCATGTCCTCAGTGGTGGAGGAGGGAGGCAGTGGGCATGTGCAAAGCCCGATCGTGCTCCAATTGAGGGGATTTTTCTCCACACTGAGAAGCTTTGGGAGCCACTTGTGATCCCTGTTCTCGCTGTGGCCACAAGAGGTCTCTGAATACTCAACAGTGTCTTTCCATGCCAGAAACCGTGCTGGATTTCCAACCCGTGCTCACAGCCGTACTTGGCCATTCCTGAAATGGGCAGAGTCAGTGCAGGCTCGGGCCTAAGTTGCAGTGTAGCTATTTGGATAAAACCCAGCGTGATCAGTAGATTTTTTCTGATATTTGTACAGTGTCCTGAACCGAGGGGTTTTGTTTCAAGTGATCTCGGGGTGAAATAAGGCACAGAGGCATTTTGCAGCAAGACGCAGTCACCCCAGGAGAACGCTGGATGGTTTTGATTGTCTTTTTCTATTTATGCCAATGGATGTGTTCTCTTCTACATGCTTTTGGTTGTTCTAGAAAACCCCGGGTGTCTTCGGCTGAGATGGACAGGAAAATGGCAAACCGGAAGCTCATCCGACTGTCCCAGCTGAAGAGCAAACTTGCTGCAGAAAATCTGGAGGAAATAGACTGGGTAACATTTGGAGTCATAGTGAAGAAGGTCACTCCCCAGAGTGCAAATAATGTAAGTAACTTTGTTGTATCTCTTGCTCAGTCCAAGTGCAATGCTGATCTTTCCTGAGAAACTGATTAGGTCTTCAACTTAACCAGCCAACTCCATGTAGTAATGAAAAGCTACTCTGGTAGAGATCTTGGCTCCTTTGGTTTCATGTAGGAATGCTGCTTTTAGTCCTCAGCGTAAAATCTGTAGCTTATCTGGTGCAATTGTGCCAGACACTAGTGTAAGATATGTAGCCATGGCATAAATCTGTTTAAATCTGTTCATCTGCTGTTATATGTTAAATGCTAGTGCAGAAAAAAAGAACTGTGACTCTCAGTCTTTCTAAACAGCTCTCTTGTTTTAAATGTGCCAACATGCTCTGCTTCCATCATTTCCCTAGAAATCATTCTGTCCTAGGTGATGTACGTGTCCTGTAGGAAATCATTGATGAAACAGAGATCTGGATACCACAGATCTTGGTTTTGTTTGTTCAGTGGGGTAAAAACATCTTTATTCAGCAAGCAAGAGTGCTGTCCAGTGTTAGTATCAGGAAGATTGGTGGTAGAGGTATTAAAGTGCTATTTTGGCCTCTAAGAATCCCAGAACCAGCTGTGTGGTGTGGCTGGAGGTGTTGTATCTAACCTCTACTGAGGTTACAAATTGTGCTTTTTTAAATCAGGAAAACTGCAGGAAGGGAGGAAAACAGAATAACTCTTTAAAAGCAGCAGCAGGAGAGGATGCTGTTGGTGTCCCTAGGCTGAGAGCTGAAAGAAAAGTGAATGTCTGTTCCAGGGCAGAACCTTCAGCATCTGGCGGCTGAATGACCTACGGGATCTCAATCAGTGTGTCTCACTCTTCTTGTTTGGGGATGTCCACAAAGAGCACTGGAAGACCGACCAAGGCACTGTCATCGGGCTGCTCAATGCTAATCCTATGAAACCTAAAGAAGGCTCAGATGAGGTGAGAGGGTTTTTCACTTGCCCATCAGCTCTAGATAAAAAACGATAGCTGAACTTTTTCCCATAGCTGAACTTTTTTGTATCTGCTTGAGATTTGCCTTTATAACACAGATTCAGGCTGAAATAACAGCACTCTGCCTGAACAGTTTGAATTGCATTCAGGTATTTGGATGGTGTTTTCTCCTGGTCTTCTGGAAGACTGAACTTCAAAAAGTCCTATTAAGCCTCTAAAAGCAGAGTGTATTCCAAGTGTTTAACCTGTTCTTGGTAACAGTCGGCTCCCCCACAGATACAGGGAGTGTATTTTCATTACAGTTCATTCAGCTACTTCAGTGCAATACCTGTTCAGTTTAGAGGTCTCTCAAAGCTGAAAAAGGTGGGGAAGCTCGTTTCTGTTTTCTAATTTAAGTATGAGATGGGATTGCAAAATGTTTCCTGGTTCTAAACTCGTGACTGAGGAGAAGCAGCAATATTTAATTTTTTTAAACAAATGGTGTATTGGGCAAAGTGATACAGAGTAGTTCACTTGTTTAATCAATTACTTATAAATGCAGGACATGATGAATTACTTTTCTGTATGTATCAAAACATTTAAGGTGGCTTCAGTTTGCTAATAGATTAATTTTTTTTAATATCTTTTTAATTGCACTGGAATGGAAACAGTTTTTACTGACTTCTGTCAAGGGGAATTTCAATCTGGTAGCTGGTGATGTAGTGCTTTGCATTTTAAGTTCTTCAAATGGAAAAATTAAGAATCTCATTAGTTGTCTATTAAGCTATATAATTGCTTAAATTAACATGTATAAGCAGTATCAAGTCCTGTTGGTGACTAGGAAGGCGCATTAGATTTCATGTGAGGGCTGTTAGGAATGGCTCTCCTTAGCTAAAATGTACACATTTAAAGCTTCATTAAAGCTGACTTCTTGCCTACAAACACAACTCCTTTGGCTGTGTGAAGTAGACACTCTTCTTGCACAGGAGTCAGTTTTGTTTGGACCTAGACATACAGAGAGGGGAGAAAGCTCTAGGCCATCTCCTCTTCCCATCTACTGCTGAATGTGGTTGCCATGATGACATCAGAACCAAGTGGTTGTACAGAACCATCATTTTTAGCACAGCTAGATCTGCCTTTGCTGGTCCTTGGTTTCCTGAGGCTCTGAGCATAGAAATCCATCTTTTATCTCTTTGTGAGAAAGAAATTAATTTTTTCAATGGAGTCTTTTCTCAGCCTGACAGGACATGTGGTTTTCATAAACCAAAGCTGCATTTTAAAACTACATTGTTAATACCAGAGGTACAAAACTGGACCAGAGCCAAACCAGTAACACCTAGAAAGAAGCCTGTCCAGTCTTCCTCAAGGCATGTTCTGATTTATTTCTAGGTGTGTTTGTCTGTTGACCATCCCCAGAAGATCCTCCTCATGGGTGAAGCTCTGGACATGGGCACTTGCAAAGCCAGGAAGAAGAACGGTGATCCTTGTGCGCAGATTGTGAACCTGGTCTGTATCTCAGTAGTTAGGACATCCTCAAACTGTTGGTATAAATGCATCTGCTGATTTTGTTCTGATGCTTTGACCCTTTGACTTGTTTCTGGATCTTGACTTGTAAGTAGCTAAAGTGGGTGCAGAAACTGCAAAATGAAACCCAGAGAGGCTGCCTCTGATGGGCACTGAAGCAGCAGCACAGCCATTCCCTAAACACAAAGTTGGTGCTGCCATGAAAAGAGATGGTCTTGACCCATGACTGCCACCATCTCCACACCCTTTCAGTCTCCTTTGTGGTGCTGCCAGCTTCCACGCACTGCACTAGAGAACTCGCCCAAGATAAAACAATAGGAAATTCTTCTTGGGAATGCTTGTGTTTTTTGGAGATGGTTTTAACCCAGTGAGCTCCCTAGTCCAGTGTGCCTGCGAGCTGCCAGGATATTTATACCTGAATGTGGGGCACTGGAGAAGAGAAGAAAAAGGTACTGGGATTCTTCTTTTAGGGGCAGTAGTGACTTGTAAAAGACTTGTGGCTTATGTCACTTCATGGCTAATGTTGGTGTTACGATACCTGAAAGGAACCCTGTCTGAGTTGGAAGGGCTATTGTAAGTAGGGTAGCACTTAAAAAGAGGGGAGAAAAATGAAGGAATGAAGAACTGTGGAGGAACTTTAGGTATGTGGCGTGAGAGGAAGACAAATACAGAAGCTACTTGTAGAAAACAAGGCAGTGGTTGCAGACCCACTTCAGGAGGTAGCTGTGCACAAGGCTGTCAATGTCAGTGAGATGTTCCAGTGCCACCTGAAACAAATCATAGATGGAGGCTGTCTGGCAGAACCACCTCATAAAGAAATTGGCTATCTCTTTTAATTAGTGATAAAAAATGTTTGATTGTGGGGTAACTAGTTTTACAAATCTTGGACAGATGAATATCAATGAGAATGGAGTTAATTTTTTGGTAAAAAGTTGAACACCCTGATGAGTGCTTTTATGGCACTGCTGTCTCTGCCTGGCAAGCTTACTATCATCAGTTCTCAATTCCCTCAGACTGACACAGAAAGCTGATAAATTAATTTGAAATATGTGCATGAAATATCTTGCTCTGGTTTTCCTTTGTCTTCATACCAGTAAGAAAACTGAGTACAGTTCAGAGTCAAGAGTACAGAATCTGGGCAAGAGGACCTGGAACATCAGTTGACTTGAGCCAAGGAATAGCCTTAAAATTCCTTGATGCCCAGTTTTTTTTCCAGTGATTATTATGGGCAGCTTTAATTTTGTCTTTCATTGCTGGAGTGTGAGCAGATGTTTGTTGACTTGGTCAAATGCTGGAGTACTACAGCAGAGATGTTTCTTCAGTGCAGCCATAGGAGGATGCATGTGGGTGAGAGGAATGAAATCAATTGTAACTGCTAGTGTTCTGCAACAGGCTTCTCCCATTTTTTTTTTTCAGAATGACTGTGACTATTGTCAGTATCACATACAATCCCAGTACAAGAAGCTCAGCTCGAAGCGGGCAGATCTGCAGTCCACCTTCTCTGGTGGCCGCATCCCCAGAAAAGTTGGTCGAAAAAATCCCAGTTTGAAGGAGAGGCTGTGCCAGGATGGGTTTTACTATGGAGGTGTCTCTTCAGCAGCATATGCAGCCTCAGTGTAAGATAAACCACTTGTTTCCCTTGCCTTTGAACACAGCTTCCCTTCCACACACAAGTGAGCCTGAAGCCATCTCTAGGGGGGGTCTATTTACTTAGTGATCCCTTTGACTTAACTACATTCACCAAGTAGGAATAAATGCCCCACATTTGGTGTAATCTTCCCAACCCCACAGAGCTGCTATTTGATAGGAAAATGTGAACAGACAGCGCTAAGATGTGGCAAGGGTTGTTTTTGACTGTGAGTACTGCGTTGTGAAGCCAGGCACCATTGTGTTTCAGTAGATGAAAGGAACTTCATCATGAGATGCCAAGCACTCTAGTCTCAGAGATGAGTATTTTTCAGTGCCATTCCCTTACTGTGCTTTGTTACAGCTCATTGTGTTTAGTCCCAGACTCAGTGTATTCTATATTTCCTCCTCCTCTCTTCCTTGGCCAAAATAGTCCAGGATCGCTGTGTGTAAGGAAGAGGCAGTAGTACACCCTGCGTGTTATTAAGTGACCAAGATTGGTCTGCGTGACGTAACTAGTGTGGAGGTACCAGGTCTGTCAACCAAACTCCACTGCAGACAGCTGTGGAAAGACTTGAGTCCCAGCTGGATTAAGCCCTGTGCTTGCACATGGCTTTCATTCCCTTATCACTGCCCTTCTATAACTGGTGTGACTCCACAGTAATGAAGCAGTTCCAGCATCCTCTCCATCCCTGGAACTAACTGTGACCAAAGTTTAGCTGTTACCTATATTTAATTTTCTCTAAACAAATAGGAAATACATATCTCAACCCAGGGAGAAATGAGAGATCCTAAACATTGTGCTAGAATTTGGTTTTAGATCCATATCCTTCCCAAAGACAGAGAGATGACAGGAGGGAGGCACCCTTTAGTGTGGCTGCAGTTTTGTTGAAGCACTGGGCTATCATTCCAGCTCCTGCCCTTGCTCTGAGCATGGGAAAACTCTGATGCTTTGTTTTTGTTTCCTCTTTCTAGTGCAGCTGCAGTGCCAAAAAAGAAGATTCAAACCACTCTCTCCAATCTGGTCGTGAGAGGAGTTGATGCAATTGTCCAGGAAACCAGGCAGAAAATTGGTACCTAATTACCCATGTAGTCTTTTCACCCTCCAGATATTTCCAGTGTGATGTGTAGATGTGTCCCAGGACCCCGCTACTCACTGAACAAATCTGGCAATTGGTTTGTTATGGCGATAGCCATTTGTGGGCTGCTTTCTCAATTGATCAAAACTCCTCTTCCCTCTTGAGATCGCAGCTGCAAGGCAAATGTAACTAAGCAACTGTGTAGCTCTGTGCATCGTTTTTTCATCAGTGCCCCTGAGTTAAGTCTCTTGTTCTGTCTTTGGACAATGACAGAAGATCTTTGCTAGATGAATGGGAATTGGAAGTTTAAGAACTTTGAACAAGAGAATTTATTTTATTTGATTAAAATAGATGATTTCTGTCAATCTTGAAAGCTTCTAAGGAATACTAAGTATAAATCAGTCACATCTGCAATGCAGGGAGCCTCCTGAGTATCCATCCTATTTCTAATGCTTTTCTTCTGTGATCTTCAAAGCAGGTCCCTTCCGTAGCCCTTGGGATGTCACTGATCTCTGCCTCCATTTCGTTTCTGTAAAGTACTTCATATTACACCCTCTTTGTGCTCCGTGGAGAGCAGATGGGAGGTTATTCTAACTATGTGCTCTAGATGCCAATTAGATGTCTTATGCACACCTTTCAGTTCCCTCAGTTGCCTCCATTTCAGACATCATTGTGTATGTCCTGTCTCTAGCTTTTAGCTGCTCTTAATTCTTCAGGGATAAGATGTGGTGGTTTCAGGGCTTTGGGACATTCTGAAAGTAGGAACAGGGGAAGCACCACAGATAGCAAAGGCTGATGAGGACCTGACTGACTGGTAAAATTGCTGAAAGGGTAGAAATGTCTTCATGATGCTCTCTGTGAAGACAAGGCCTTGAGCAACTAAATGTAATGTACAAGTTGGCCTTGCTTTCGAGGGGTACTCACTCAGGTGACCCCAGGGGTTTCTTCCAACTTAGACTACAGCTATAAAGCCAGGTCTGTTTCCCTTTCTGGCTCTGTATCTTGTATTTCCACCTCTTCCCCTCAGGTGCAGCAAGAAGACCCATGCAGTGTTCTGAGGAATTCAAGGAACTGCTGGCACAGCCAACTTTTGGAGCACGAAACCTCTGCAAACACTGGACCAAAGCAGGTACTGTCCTTTTGGCTGAAGGGAACCCCATTCCTGAAAACACTCCCCTTCTGAGCAAACACTAGTGGCTTTTTATTTTGTTTTGTTTTGTTTTTATTTTCCCAGATGCTGAAAAGAAGCAAGAGGCCAATTTCCAGTCAGTCTCTGCTTCAGCACTGCTCAAGCAACAGAAACAGAAATTGCTGGAGGCCAGAAAAAGGCGATCTGAAGAGATTCAGAGGCGGTAAGACATACTGAATTTCACAGGAAGGGTTCTATTTTTGTGGCCCTAACTATAACTGTGGGAAGTGCTTTAATAAAACCTTTATTTGAAGTGCTTTAATAAAACCTTTATTTAAATAGAAATACCCCAGTATTCAGTAGCTAGAACCAAATGCTCCAGCTCAGTGCCCAGCAACTGGAAGGCTTGATGGGTCTTCTGAACTTTAAGACTTGCCAAGTGTTTTGTGCATATATCTTGTTAACAAACTTAAGAACCACCTCAGAAGAGGTACCCTGAGTGAGACACAGCTTGAAATGGCTCAACAGGAGGCAAAACAGAACCTGAATGAGAATAATAAACCTGGGCACAATCGTGATGATATTTTCCCCAAATACTCTTCCAGCCTACATTGTATTTCAGGGACTTCCTGAGCTACAGGTGGTGTCTGTCACAACATCTCTGAAGGCTGGGGATTTTTTTCCCATGAGCCTGTCCACCCTCTTCATCATGACCTATATAAACCTAAGCATTTATGTGACTCCTGTGACGAGGAGTCCCACTGCTTAACTGCCTGTTCTACAAAGAAGCCCATTTTTGTGCTTTCCACTTCCACCTCCAAGCTCCATTTGATGCTTCTCTGTTTTTTGTTTTGGAAAGCAGTTACTCATTCACTGCTTCTGGTAACATCTTCAAGTCACTTTTGATTTCAGCAACCCAGTGAGTTCCTTAATTACCAGTCTTGTTTTCCTCTCCTGAATGCCTGAATAGCTGCATGATTTTCCATGATAAAAGGTCAATTAGTGAAAAATCAGTCTGCATCCCTTCCACTCCTATCTGTTTCTTAAACCTGTCTCTTTGACTTTTGTCCCTATTTGAAAGGATTATTCTTGTCTTACAAAGGTTTCTCCAGAACACAAGTAAAGCCGGCAGCCCTGCTTTGCCGTCCTCTTCCAGACAGTCCTTGCTCCATTCCCCAATGCCTGGGGCAGAGTTTCCCAAAGCTGTGAGAATGTCAACTCCTCCAAGGCCCAGGCTAGGCACGGGCTTCTCAGAAGGAGAAGACATCCTCTTCTTTGACAGATCTCCACCTCCAACACCAAAGCTAGACAGCTTGGCAGAGGCCAAAAAGGTAACAGCTCTTTGAAGCTTTTAAGTATTAAGAAGGGGAGGTTAAGGGAGGTTTGGATTGCGGCGGTAGAGGAGTCTTTGATCTGGTACAGGCCAGCTGAGTTCTGATGTCAGTGAAGTCCTGATTTGTGGGATCAGACTGGCCTACATTACAGTACACAAGAAACCTGCAGTTCCTGACAGCTGTTAGTACCAAGGTCTGTGCTGCCATCTTGCCCATAGTCAACCTCCAGAGCAGTTGAACAGCTACTAAAGGAGAGGCCTATCTGTGTGACATTTGGCTACTGCAGCTGTGGTCTCTCGCTTGTTCAAAATCCACCCGAGTTGCTCAGAAGTGAGTTGTTATGATCTGTCTCCTGTCCGCAATGCTCGAGCTCACTCTGTCTTCTCTGAAGGCAAGTGTCACTGAAGCCACTGACACAACTGGCAATTTCAGCTAATGCCAGTTAGGGATGGACAGGGAACAGAGCAGCCTCCTGGGATGGACCTGGAGAAAAGGAGATGGGGAGATAGGGCATCTCATTTAAGTCATGAACCTGCTGCTAAGCTTTTTGCTGAAGAAACACTTGTTCATGCATGCTGACAGCTTCACTGAGTAGAACTGACTCCATTCTTCACGACCTGACACAGACTGTCACCCTTTGGGCAAATTACCTTTCAAGAGCAGTTTGGAGTAGCTGTGTGGCCATCCTTGCATTTCATGCAGACAGGACAGAGCTCCTCTCTCCACTGGTGGTTGCTCTTTGCTTTTGTGTTTTAGGGGTTTGGGACATCTTAAAGGATTGGGTTGTGGTTAGGTCCTGCACTAGGACAGGATGTGCTGAAGTGATTTTTACAGGAGAAAGGAGAGCAAGGCCTGTTGCTATTGACTGTTTCATGACCATGAAAACCCTTAATTGCTGGGAGGGAGCAGGGGATTTGTGCTGAAAATCCTTGGAGTGCTAACTGTGCATGTTTGTTCTTTGGCATTGCTAGCACAGTGCATTGTGGGTGTTTTCTGTTTGCCAGGTAAGCAACAGCAAACTAAACCAGTTTAGCTGTGTTGTGCCATGAGTTGGGGTAGTTTTGCTTTCCAGCCAAAACAGACTCCATCTTTCAATCTGATTGCATTTGTCAAAGGAACTTTTCCAGTAAGGAAGGAGAAGTCTTCTTACTCTGGGAATGCGAAAAGGAATCATTGTATGCAATTTTCTGTTAGTTACCAACTATTACAAAATTTGTGTGGCAATCTCAAGTGATTTGATTGCTCTGGAAAGCTTACTGATTCACAGTCACAGCACAGCTGCAGAGATATCAAGCCTGGCAACACCCCTGGAGGAGTGATTTTATGGTTTGGGAAGCCACAAGAGGTTGGGTGATGGTGAATTAGGCGTACAGTGGAGCTGGGAATTTTGTTGGGCCTCTCTTTGGCCAGCTCTGTGCTCAGCCAGTGGATCTCATCTCCTCCATTTGACAGACTTCCTCTGCTATTTCTGGAAGTAGGAGCATGGGAGCCAGACTGGTCACCAACACATTCACTGCTCTTTCCTGTTTTCTAGCTGGCTGCGATACACCGGCTACGAGCAAAAGGCCAGATTCTTGCCAAAACTGACCCAAACAGTGTCAAGAGAAAAAGAGCTGATGTTGATGATGTCCTAGAAATTGTTGAAAGGGTTGAGAAAAATGTTGCTTGGCCACAAAGTGCAGAAGCAGAGAATGGTATGTAATGTTAGATTCTAGGATAACAAAAATACACTTAGGTCCTGCTGAACAAGAGTGCTAGTTGCTGGGTTAATGATTTAATTGCTGTGCCAAAAAGCAGCCAAGTTAGGTCTGCTTAGAACTTTAAAAGATTTGTTGCAAAGGTTAAACAATCTCTGATGCTGGGGAGAGAGAGTGAGATGTAATCTCTGATAGCTCTCTGTCTTCATCTCTATTCCCTTTCTTCTGGCACTTGAGCATCTGTAATGCATGGCTGTCTTAAACAAGGGAAACCAGAAACAGTCCCACCTGGGAAAGTATCTGAATTTTCTGTGGGAGCTTGAGTTTGCCTGCTGGTGATTTACCGTGTGATCTTGGATGAATTGCTTAATTCCCTTTAAAGTTTCTCCCATCAGTCAGGCAGGCAGCACTGCTCGCTCCCCTGGAGTAATGTAAAATTTCCTAGTGCTGTGCTTTGAGAGAAGATGCAATGTTATTAAAAAAGCACTTTTATTTTTTCTGAAGCCATATTTGAACTTGGCTTCATGTTCTCCTCAAGTATGAAAGGTTGCTGTTTGACTGGAACATCTGCCTGAGACACCTGAGACTTTCAAAATCTCCCACAGTGATCATGCGTAGAGATCACAACCTTGTTTTGAACTTGGTCTCCATAGAACTGAGCCTTTTTGTCTCCCCAGATATGGATGAACTGGAGCCTGCCCAAAAGAAACGGCGTGAGCAGCTGGCCTATCTGAAGTCAGAAGAGTTCCAGAAAATCCTGAATGCCAAGTCCAAGCACACAGATGTCCTGAAAGAGGTATGGCCTCAATCCAGCCATGACTGGGAGCTCAGAACTAGGGAGCTGTGTGGGCTCCCCATGATTTCAGCACGAAGCAGGCACCAAAACATGTCTTAGTCATGAAATCATCTCTGAGCATGCAGGGCACAGTGCCTGCAAGTCAGCAGTATTGCCATATCCATGGTAAGGTCCTATGGCCATCATGTTTTTGCTGTGTTTGGAAGAATCAGTGAAGTTTCCTTGTTAGTGGATGATCAAAGAAGTCCTTTTGCCTTAAAACCATATTAGCCATGTACCTATTTCATCCCTCATTTCTTGATGTCTTGGCCATGTAAAGGCAGCTGCTGCCTTCATCTGGGACTCATGTGAGTTGTGGAGCCTGTGAAATGCCAGCAGTTGTGCTTCTCCCACGAGGCTCTTTGCTGAACATCTTCCCAGGGATGCGGCACCTCCAGTGGCACAGAGCTCTTGTCTTTGATACATTTTATTGGTATGAAGTCCTAGTTCTTTTAAGGTCTTCTGAAGAGTAGTATTTTGACTAAGGAGCAATTCTGTTCATTACACCTGCCTACCTGACCTCTCCCTGCGCTCCCTGTCCTTGAAGGGACCTGCTTATTTCAGAAGCACGTGGTCTTGTTAAACTCTCCCACTCATACATCTCAGAAGAGGCTCCTTCCAGTGCTGGTGAAGCACAATGTGTGTGCTTCACACACATTGATTTTTGAAGCAAGAGATATTTGGTGTTTCTCTTAATCCCAGCCTTCAGTCTCCTTCAAGTCGGCCTGTTAGTAATTTGCCCTAAGGCTGTTTATGAAGTGGCTTCTGCAATCTTTGTGTCCCCACAACCCTTTTTCTGTGCCACTGCAGGCTGAGGCAGAACTGCAGGAGCAATACTTTCAGCCACTGGTGAAAAAAGAAGAAATGGAAGAGAAGATGAGAAGCATTAAAGAACTGAAATGTCGAGTTGTGACGTGTAGAACGGTGAGTGAAGGGAAGCCAGGGTGACAGTGGGGCATGAGTTATACAAAATGATACTGGACCATCCTGCAGACTCCCATCTGTCACTCCTTAGGCCATAGTCCAGTAGAGGGATCAAATGGGAGACCCATTTAGTTCCTTAGGCCTGTTGCCAAGAGCAGCCCCTGCACTGAGTGACTGAGGCATGAAGACATCAGCAAGGCCAGTTTCAATGCTGTGCTGAACATCACAACTCCAGGCTTATGCCAGTGGGTTCCTTGGATATTGGTGTCCTGGAAATATTTATCAGTTTCTTCCCGAAGTGCTTTGTACCAGGACCCTCCGTTCCCTGTTTTACAAGGCTCAATAAGCAAAGTTCCATGAAAACATAACTTTGAGTTGGGATTCCTCTATCTGTATTTCTGGGGACTTTGCTATCAGGAAGAGGAGTGAAGCTTTGATACAGTCCCAAATATCCCAAAAGTTACCTCCCGTTCCCAGAGTTTCAGTCCCTGCTGGACTTTTCCTCTTGCTGCCTTTCCTGTCTGTTTTGAGGCTGCGCAGAGATCCACTGTGTGCTCCATGAGGTTCTGGGAGCAGGGCCACGGGGTGGTGGCAAAGAGGGGAGGATGGCATTAGAAGGAGCAGTGACTGGGGTCATGATCTTTGGTGGATTCCTCAGGATAAGAGAAGACAGAAATGCTTTCCTCTGGATGTTCAGTTGTCAGCAACCCACAAAACATGTCTCACACCTTGACAAAGCACTCACAGCTCTTTCTGCTCTGTGACAGTGCAATTACACCTATTTCAAGCCTCTGGAGACATGTGTGCAGGACAACCATGACTACCACTGGCACGATGCTATCAAGAGATTTTTCAAATGTCCTTGTGGAAACCGCGCTATTTCCCTTCACAGGCTCCCAAAAAAGCCCTGCAGGTAAGAAATGAGCCTTGTGAAATAGCAGCTGGGGTTTTCTGCTGTCCATTTACATGTAATGAGCTGGGAGTCATATAACCATGTCCTCAACCGGGAACGTTAGCCCTTGTGCTAAGGGGTGTGGGGCTAGTTTTGGACCCCCTCCTACTGTGCAGCAAGCACACACCACAGTGGTCCTCACCTGCCACCTTCATCTTTCAGTACCTGTGGCCTGTTCAAGTGGGAGCGAGACGGGATGCTAAAGGTAAGTGTGAACCAGCAGTTTCCAAGCACCTCAGTTCTCTGGCTGCTTCTCTCTGTACTTTTGTCCCACAGTTTGCTTCAGTGGTTTTGCAAGCTCCCAGCAAAACCAAGCAGCTCTGTGTTTTGTCAGGTGCATACAGCAGGTACCTGCAGGCTGTGTTTTAATGGACTTTCTCTTCTTGCTTTCTCTTGAAGCTTTGTTTTATTTAACTGTGGGGAATTTGCTTTTGACTGAAGTTGTAAGAATTCAGAAAGTCAGGGTTCCTAGAGTGCCAATATTTAGTCAGCTAATTTAGCCCTACCACAACTCCTGTCAAAGAAACGTTTGGGAGACATCTTACCACACGTTTAACCTCTCTTCTCTGTGGTTCATGTTTCTAGGAGAAAAAAGGTCCGAAGATTGGTGGAGAAACACTTTTACCAAGAGGAGAGGAACAACCAAAATTTCTGAATAGTCTGAAGTGACCCAGAGTTTTTTTTTTTTTCCATAACATAAGGATGGATTTCTGTGTCTAGAACAGACATATATTTACTGGACTGCCAAGAGGATTCTGGGTTTAGGGATGAATGAGTAGGGGAGTCAATTCTCCTGTTGAGAAGAACATCCATAAAGTCTCCACCAGTGGCATGAATATTCAGCTTTGATCTTTTTAAATTTGACTGAATAAGGCTGCATGTCAAATATGCATTCATGCCTGTTCTTTCCTACTAACAACTTGTTTACAAGAGTTAACCTAGAACAGAGAGAGAGAGCAGAATTTGTCCCAAGAAATCCCTAAAGACCCTGCAATTTATGTTGAATGGCTCATCAGACTTTTAAGTGGCAAATCATGAACTGTGAGGACTGTAGACTCCTAAGCACTTGTGAAGTTCATACTGGGGTGTGTGAATGCCAGCCTGTCAAGGTTTTTCAGGTGTTGGCCAAAAAGGGGTGTGAGAATGTTGTAGGCACAGAGCAGACCTTGTTGGTTCCAAAATTCCTTGCTTTGAACTCTGAAGAGTAGATGTCAAACAGTTCCCAAGTTGTGTCCTTGGCTCAGGTGTTCAAAGCCCTTCAGTGGCTGTGGCATTGCAAGCCAGCAGTGCTTGCAGCGCAGACTGGCAGGAGCTCTTGGGAAAGCCTATCCCCCAGCCCAGGCTGGGTTCCCAGCACCCTCCGCGTTACAGCACCTTCGCGGCTACAGACCTGCAGCTCCCACTTTGAAAAGCATTTTAATGAATTTGGCACTGTTTTCTGAGTGATTTTAAAGAGCTGAGCACCTACATTTAATAGCTTTTACCCTTTTTCTCACATTTTAAATTTCCCTGAAATCCTTCCCCGTTGTCACCATGTCAACTTTGGCTGCTGGCCCAGCCGCCTAGGGGCCAGTAGCTGTCTCAGACCAAGAAGGACCAGGTGTCGAAGGGGTGGTTCCGGAGAAGGCTAATCTTCATACAGGTGTTTTTCTGGAAGTGCTTCTCTCTAGGGGTGCCTGTGGCATTTGGCCAGCTTTTCCAGGTCCGGATCCTTCTGCTGCCCTGGCTCATTCCCCGTATGACCAGAGGGTATTTCCAAGTGCCTGAAAACACCAGTACCTCAGTGATTTGGTGAAACTGCCATCACCAATCTCAGCTGTCCCAGTGGCCTTGCCAGTACGTCTCTGGTTTGTTTGCACAGGGGCTGGAAGAGAAATAATTTGCTTCATTTGAAGCAGTTGGACAGATTTACCTCAGTACTCTGCAGCCCTCATCTCCGACTGGTGCTTTTGCTGGGCATGGGACATTCATTTCACTCCCATGTCAACAGTGTTTGATGGGTGGGGTATCACTGGTACGTGACTGTACGGCTGTAACTGTGACATTGCTTGGCAACATCTCCTGTTGATTCCTCATTCAGAATAAATACAGTGCGTAATAAAATGCTCCCTGGGTTTGTATGGTTGGTGTAAGGTCTCTGAGGAAGATGAGTTGCTTCCTCAACATCTTCATTTGCCCAAGAGCTTTGTGCTAAATCACCAGAAGGAATTGGTCTGGGGGTCATATTTTCTCAGTCAAGAGTTTCTCATCTGCAGTCCACAAAACCAGCATGAAATCACTGTCAGCCTTCAGCCAGCTTGGTGAAAGCTTCAGGCTTTTTCCAGTTCCTGTCTCTTTGGCCAAGAGGAAGATTTCTGCAGAAATTAAGGTGTTGAAGGTGGGGTAATGCTTCATCTGCTACTGTGACTCATAGGAAAGGTTCATGCTGCCTTGGGAGCCAAGGCCCATTGCTTTGCTTAAGCCTCAGCACTAAACAAGGAGGTGGGGGACCGATGTAATGGATTTTACGGGCCTCACTCTATTTTTGGAGATATTTTCATTGTGCCAGAGATGGCTCCAGCCCAGCAGAAGCAGGCAGGAGGGGAGCTACCTGCTGGGACAGGGCTGCCATGTGAGTGCACAGCCCTAATACTGGGCTGGAGGCCGAGACCCATGAGAGACAGCTCAGACACGACCTGATGAGCCCAAGATGGATCTGTGCTGTTACTGAAGCTGGCCCAGTTTTGGGAATATGACACAAAGCCCTCCAACCTCGCACCAAAGAAGCCTGACCACCTGCCAGACTGGCATCTGCAAGAGAGCAGCCACCAGGGTGAGGGACGTGAGTCTGCCCCAATGCTACCTGTGGGTGTAAGTCAGTAGACTGGATGCACATCAGAGACCGCTCTCCTGCTGCTGTTGGGGGGGCTGGTGAATCCAGACAGCTGTGTTGCTGAAGTTGCCCTGTTCCCTAAATCATTAAGCAAAATTGTACTGGAAATAGTGCGGAACGTGTGTGCTCAGAGCCATTACTAAGATCTGGGGAGCAATAAGCTGATAAATCAGCCCTTTCCTTGGCCAAATTGTCACCCATTTGCAAGGCTGTTTCTCCAGCTCCAGACTGAATTAATTTTGCATAGAAAAAGGACCTTAGAAACCTTAAAACACATAGTCAAGCACAGTCTTATGTTAATAATATTAATTTCATCTAACTAGAATAATTATTCTTTAAGATTATTAATAAGCTTGCATTAATGGAACATCAGCCCAAAAGTATTTCAAGGGACTCAGGAAAAACAATCAAGCAGTGAAGCACCTCTCCCTCAATCATTTTGCTTTGATTGCCTAAAATAACTGCACCAAATCTGGTTTTGTAGGTCAGGTTTTCTTTGAAGTACATCAACTGTTCAACCTCAACACAGTTACTTTGTATTAGCATAAAATGATTTCTGTAATGCAGAAAAATCTACAGTTCCCAAGGTATAAAAATCACACCTGAAATAAGCCAAAAGGCTTGTTGGATTGAGGTGGTAACCAGAGAAGACACCACAGATGGGTGCTGTGTAAACTATGCTTTCCTATTCCTGCAAACTCAGTTACGGTCACCTCAACAGCTGCTGGTGTTAAGTTTGCCCTGTCTGGGCTGATCTGGACTGAAAGATACCAAGGAGTGTGAATTGAATCAGTTTTGGCGGCTCAGAGGTGGGAATAGCGATGAGCAAAGCTGGAGAAGGAACTTGCAGCGCTCCTCCACTGCTCTCCAAAGACATGAAGGGGCTGCCTGGAGAGCAGGGGCACTTCCCCAGCACAGGCAGCCGCGCAGCAAGAGGCCTTATCAGCAAAAAGGCCAAAACTGTGTGCAAGTTACCAGATAAGGTCATGGTTTAAGATCAAGGTCTGAAGCAGATGTCACTTCTGATTTTCCAAATTTACTCACTTTTTCTCCAGGTGCTCCTGGATCATGTTCCTGTTGTCAGTGTAGTAGCACTGTGAGCTGGGGAAGTGTCCTGGCACTGACCTCACTGAATGGCTTGGACAGGCTGGAGAGCTGGGCAGAGGTGAATCTAATGAAGTTCAACAACAGCAAGTGTAGAGTCCTGCACCTGGGGAGGAGTAACCAAATATAACTAAACAATAACTAAACAAATACTGACAGCTGTATCTACAGGTAGTTTCCTACCTTTTGGAAACCTGATGTCTTGTTTTCTCTGGAGCTGTGAATAAGATGGGGCTGGAAGAACACCATGCCTCCCTTCTTCATGACAAGATGAACCTTGGGACTCTTCTCATCCTCATCAAGCAGCCCATGGAAAGATTTGATCGGCAGATTCTAGAAACCAAGGAAGAGTTAAAACAATTCAGTAAAATTAGAACAATACCAGTTTCTCAGTGTAGGAGAAGAGATGCAAAGGTGATTACTCATTTTCTTTCTTGAAAGCAGTACATTTAATACACCTGATGAACACCTGCATGTTCATCTACAAGCCTTGCTAATCAGTTATAAAGAACCAGAATGGTCCACTTTGCTTTCTGGACCATCTTTATACATCTCACAGCTCAGCTTCCCCAGTAGCACCTCACACACACAACTTCTCTGCTTATTTTCTCTTTTGACCTGGAAACCCCTATGTGAAATTGCCATCTCACAACTAAAATGTTCTTCATCTGCTTTCTGAAGCTGAATTCAAAGAATTAAGAACTTCTAGCCACTGGAGAGAATGGAGAAAGAGTACAAGGGAACCCCACAGGCGTTGCCTGATGGTGTCAAGTCCAGCCTCCTGCTCCAAGTGCAGCCAGCACCAACACTGGGCCAACTCCTTGCTTAGGAGCAAAATACCCCTTGAAATTAAATTCTGGTCAACTGTTTCCCATCCACTTTTCTTCACAGGAAAATAAACATGCTTGCCTGGCAGGAACAAATTCAGGGAAGGAGAAAGTGTCTTCAGACTTCACAAGAATAGCAAAAACCAGTTCATCAGTGTGAACAGAGACCAATTGTAACAGACAGCTTCCCAGTCACAGGCTGTGTTAGAGTAACCCTCAGCCAACATGTGGTCCCCTCCTGCACACCCTCCCCAACCCCCTGTGCCACTCTACCTCCCATGAGGCTTCAGGGTTTCCATGTGTGTCCAGGCACCCGCTGTCCTGGTTGGCCCCCTCCATGGCAATTCAAGAGCACATGATGAGGTCCACAGACCAGAAGGGGAAATAGTAGGAGTCCTGATGCATGGGGTGGTGAAAACACAGGTTACCTGAAAGACAGGAGACTTGGGTGTCCGCACTGAAATGGCTCCTCATGCACTTTATATGTGGCATAGAATTGTCCTGGGGAACATTATGTCACTTGTGGTGGTAATGTCTGCAAAGAAACTGCTCCAAAGCTGCAGGTGAAGGACTATCTCTAAGCATGCTCCTTGCTAGTGCTCAATTCTGAGGCCAAATGAGTTTAAATCTCACTCTGTGGCCACAGTAAGAGCCCAAACGTGGTTCTTGGGTCCATAGCTGCTCTGCGAAGTTACTGGGAATGGTGGGAACAGCGTTCGAATAACTCAATGTACTCTGCCCCTGGGACAGACAGAGGACACCTGTCTAGACACCTCAGAATGGGAGACAGCTTGGGTCCCAACTCTGCTGAACTGCAAAAGCTTATAAAGAGTCAAATTCTGTTCAAAAAACCTGCAATGTAGTTAATTAAACTTAGGTTCCCCTCCCCCCCATTTCTCTTGTATAAACTAAGACTTTGATCTGCAGAACTAGAAGCCAAAGCCAGGATTCAAAATCCTTCCTCTGGCATCTGTTCAAGTGTCTGCAAATCAAAGCACTGAGTGTGCAACCTCTGCCAGCAAGGGCAGGAGTCGCAACAAATTTGACATTTCTGAACTGTTAGTCTGGAAAATAGCACATGAAATCTAGGCAGAAGATCGTCTCTGTATTTGTCTCGTACCAAGCTCCAGGAAGAACTTGTTTTCAACACATATGAAATGTCAAGCCTGGAAAAAAAAAAGTGTCTTCAGCAGTGGGGCTTCAGGTAAGTGCAGATGGCTGGGTAAGCAGCTGGAGGTCTCATCTTTTCATGTTCCTTTTTGAAACTTGAATGCTGCTTTGAAAAAAATAAAATAGTTGAGGGACAGTTAACATAGTGCAAGGATCTAAACTGGAGAAACATACTCAATTAGTGGGAAAGAGTGGTTTAGATGCAACGTGGTTAGATACAGCAGCACCTCCACTTAGAAGGTGCACACATACCTCCCAAGGTGTGAACTCAAACATCTACACCAAACCAAACTATAAGAAACATATCCCACCGAAGCAGGGCTACCCTAAACCACACTGCTACCAAAATAACTTCATATATTTTCAGAATTGCATTTCATTCAATTCAAGCAACTTTTCTAAGAGGGTAGCTACCACTTCACTTAAATACACAGCAACCCCAGCATCCTAACAACTCCTGCATGTCCCTCTCCCTGGAGCTCTGCTTACCAGGATCTGGAAGTTTATTTATCAGCATCATCTGCATGGCCATTCTGTTTGGCCCTGTGAAGAATTCAGCGTATCTGAGGATCTGCAAAGGCAAAAGCAGTAGAAGAAATATTTGTGTTTCCTGTATTCCTGGGGAGAATCAGAGAGAAACGCTTCCCACAGCAGATACCAAGGGCACTTGGAAGAACATAGTTAAAATTAAGTAGGAATTTATATTCAATGTTTGATTTCTTTTTATTATTGTATAAATGAAGATAAAATTTATCACAACATTCGTGGCTGAGCAGCAGCACAAGCTGCTGCAGGAGCAGCAGTTGTTCGGGATATCAGATAAGGAGTATACACTCGAGCACAATAAAGTATGAAAACCTTTCCTGGGGAGAAATGCCACCCCTCCTGACACCTCACAGGGAAAACAAACCGAAAGGAAACCTCCGATTCATTTTGACGAGTTTAAACAAACACAACCATGTTCTGCTAGGCAGAGAGGGCACAGCCTCACCCAGAGGACAGTTCCCACCCACTTGGTAAGGAAGCCTCACAACAGCTCTGTGCATGGTATTGAAGCTTCACCCAAATAAAGTTTAGACCTTATGTGGTGAAGAGTCCCATGAGGTGTGAGCAGGGACACAGCCCGTGCACGCAAATGCAACTGACAGTGGTGGGTCAGAGCAAAGCAGAAAGGGTGAGTGAAGCTGAGGAGGGAGGTGTAAGAAGGGAAAAAACTCAAGGGAGAGTGAAGAGGAAGAGGCACAGGGGGCAAGCAGCCAGTGAGAGGGGGTGGGAAGCACCAGAGCAGGTCTTAGAGCACAGGACGCCCATAGGGAGGGCACTACTGCACCAAGCTCAACAGGAGGCAAATGCTTCACCCCATACTTCAGGTCCCAGTTTCAGTGGAAACAGGAGTTGCGGCCACTCGTTCTCCAGATGTCCAGTGTGTTGCTCCTACCCACAAAACCTCCAGGAGGGCCTTTCCCCTTCTCTTCAGGCATCACAGAGCTGATTGAGACACAGGCACTGGTTGAACCCCAGCTGTGGTGGCCTCCTCAGCACATCCCCACCTCACAGAATGAGGGGACAGCAAAAAAGGCCACCAAGTGCTGGGCTCCATTTGAACACCTTCCTCCCAGGCTTTGCAGTGCCTCTTCCTCTCACTGGTTTTGCTCTTGCCACCCCGCCTCGTTTACAAAGCATACGAGCAAACAAGAAAACCCAGAGATGCTGCAGGAAGAAGCAGCACAAACATCTCCTCTTCATTATGTTGACATGCATGAAATGACTGCAACAGCTTCAACTTGCAGCAGCTTGTCCAGGCAGCCCACTGTTCAGCCTGATGTGTTGAGGACAAGACTGTACCTGGTCTCCCGCCTCACCTGAGTAGTAACAGAGCAGAAGGAGCCACAATGGCCCATCAGCGTGGCCTCTGGTGCTGCTCTGGCACCTTCTTCAGGCAGAGGAAGGGAGTGGAAAGAGCTGAGCAGCGCTGGTTTGCACTGAGGTATTCAATGACGCGCCCACTGCCAGAATTTCTGAGCGGCAGAAATAACACAACGCAGCCCTCCAGCACTGTTTTGCTCTCATTTAATTTGTATTTCAATAAATAGATTCTGAAAGCAAAAGAATCGTTCCGAAAGCAAGGAGAAACACTGTGAAAGGCTAAGGGATCATTTCAGGGCACGCCGCTCCACCCTGCCACCAGTGCATCCTGAGGGGCCTCCAGCCACCTCTCCGACCCAGCAGCACCAAAAGGCACCTTTTCCCAGACCTGCCAGACTCCAAGGAGGACTCCTTCACTTCACATAGCCTTGGATCAGCTGTGCAAGGCCAGTGGGAGGCTGGTTTGCTGTCCCAGCAGCTCCCAACGCTGTCAGCCACGTATTTCATTTTGCCAGCGCTGCTTGGTAAGATACAATGCCACACCAGGTCATGCTTGATGAACTCTACTAAGCAATCACATTCCAGCCCATCAGTCCCCTTTTTTTTTTATGCAAGAGGTTGCTGCTTTCACTTTATCCAGTTCCTTACACTGTGGATTGTGCTGGTACCAATACTCCCGTCTTCATCAGCTGTACTAGTAACTTCCCATGTGAGCTCATTCCCATGTGAGGCCTTGCATGACACTGATCCGCTTTCTTTTGCATAGAAGAGGAAGTTGGAAATGTTGAAAAAACCTACCCTTGCATAAAATCTTATGTTAGTTATACCACATTCCAAAGGTATGTCAAAAAATATTCAAAAAATAAGATTGAAAGCGTCAAGAAAATTGAGGTCTTCTTTCAAGACCATAATTCTTCAATTGCTCAAGATAACCAAAGCAATTCTCTGTTTTTCTAGGTTAGGTTGTCTTTGACCTACATCAGCTGTTCAAGCCCCGAGCAATTATTTTGTATTAGCGTAAAATGATTTTGCGATGCCGCATTTGGCCAGGTTACCGATACAGAGGTCAACAAAGCACACATCATGCTGCCTGCTGAGGCAGGGCCAGCACTCTCCCATCAGAGAAGCTCATTCTCAGGCACGTGCTCTCCATCCTGCTCTTCAGAGGTTGTTCTACAGGTTAATTCTTTCCCCTTGCACAAGCCGTGCTCGGAAGTTCCAAATATCCTGCAAAATAAATGAGACAAAGGAAAAGCCTTAAGGGCCAGCAAAAAAATGGTGACCAGGGTTCCAGTTGACAGAGACTGAAGGAGATACAGCAATCTCAGCTACCTACACATAAAAACATTCCAAAATGTTTAAGTATCAAGAACAAGATCCCACCTATCAAGAACAAATCCTAAATATCAAGAACAGCCCAAACTACGGAAGCGGTGCAACATCCACCCCCCAGAGACAGGTTGTCAAAAGCTCACCAACTGACTACCCCTTGCATACTGCTGCCCGTGAGCAGGTGATACTCTCTGTGCAGCAGAAACCCGCAAGAAATCATGGATACAAGTGCAAGCCCTGAGCCAGAAATTAGGTGCTGGGCAGGCACTGCTGTAGATTGCAAAGCAGAGAAGCCCACCACTGTTTGCTTCACAGAGGTTAAATCTGTGAACCTCAGCTTCCCTGTGTGGGGATTACTTAGTTCTTATCAGTCCTGTGAGGGTGAACTTTAACAGCTGGGCACTCCTCTGGGAGAAATCTCCAACCCTGGTAAAAAAAAGCTTAAAGCTACATGAAAAGACAGGCTCATCTGAGGCTCGTATGGGCACAAGGTCTCTTCCACTCACGAGAAGGAGAGAGCCTCAACACGCATCACTCCGGATTTCCCCTTCTACCTAAGTAACTCCAGGACACAAAAGCCAAGCAAGCTGTAACTTTACAGACAACATGTACGACCAGGCTTGCAAAACACGGCTGGACACCCCACCATACCCAGCCACGCTGTGGGGAAAACCAAAGCAAAAACCCCAAAGTTGAAAAAGAAAGTCTTCTCCTCTGGAATGCTCTAGATACTGTAGTATCTGTAAAATATGCACATTTGAAAAGAAAATTGCAGCCTATTACCTCTAGACTTTACCTTGATAGTGGCTGTGCACGACTTTGGGAACTGCTGTGGATTAAGAAATTCAGACCATTTCCACCTCAGTAACAAGGCTGATTTTTCTTTCAGTGGCTGAATCCCTGAAAAGTTTAGATTTGCTTCCTATTTTACAACACAATGGTTTGAGTGATTCAACAAGAGTCTGTTACTCCTCTTTTTCTTTTTTTTCTTTTCTTTTTCCTTTTCTTGTATTTTTTCCCCCAGCAGCTGTATATTGCTGCTGACACACCTGCTATAGCCTCAAGTCTAAACAGTTGTTGTGGGATTATATTTACCCCCCAGAATTCAGTCGTCTATTGCAGTCAGATGTGGCTACTTGTTTTAAAGGGAAAATCCACCTGCCCTTAGGAGGGGAAACTGAGAGAACTCTGGACATACAAACTCTGGACAAGCACTGAACTTACTGCACCTTCTTAAACTGTTGAATTCTGGGTGAGAGATGACCATGTCTTCTTGTTTACATTGTACCATCCAAATACCACTGCAAAGAGCTCTGGTTCAGACACTCCCCACAACAAACTGTGAAGCAGGAGATGCAGTGAAGGGCAGAGGTTGCACAGACTTCACCCAGTTCCTGCCTTGCCACATTAGCTCTCCCCACCGCTACCCACTGCGGCCAAGTCTAGACCCATTCGAGTGGTTTAAGAAGTGCATGTGAAGCGGTCTCAGAGCCGAGTCATCACGACAGGGAGTCCACAGCTCCTCCTCACTAATGCGACAAAAATCAGTTGCATGACCAAGTGCTGATCTAACTTCCACTGACTCAGCCGGCACTGGAAGGGAACAAGGCATGCTCACAAAACCCATTCTGATAAGCAGAGCTGGAGCAGAAACTTCTAGAGCTCAAGGGATGTGAAGGAGCTGCCCAGAGAGCAAGGCCATTTCTCCAGCACAGCAAGAAGCAGCCTTATAAGCAAAAAGGCCCCCAAAAAGCCCACTGGTGATCCTCTGAACATCAGGCCTTTTACTCTGCCAAGCACCTCTACTTGGCACAACTTCATCTGCTAAACTGGACATAAAAAAGCATGAATCTCTCAAGAGAGACACTTGGGAAAGAGAACCGAACATGACTGTAACAAGCTGGATTGTAAGCACTGGAACAGGCTGCGCAAGGAGGTGGTGGAGTCACCATCCCTGGAAGTATTTAGAAGACGTGTACATGAGGTGCTGAGGGTCGTGGTTTAGTAGTGGGATTGTCAGTGTTAGGTTAATGGTTGGACTCAATGATCTTAAAGGTCTTTTCCAACTGAAATGATTCTGATTCTCTAAGCTCTTACCCTGAGTTCCACAGAAGTCGCGTTGTATCTCTTGTGAACCATTTCTACCAATTCTTTCTCTAGGTGCTCCTGAGTCGTGTTCTTGACATCAATGTAGTAGCATTCTGAGCTGGCAAAGTGACAGCTTATACTCTGTGTGAAGAAATACAGCATCACTCACTGCCACATCGATTACAAATGACTAGTGGAACAAAAATCTCATGCATCCCAGACTGTGGACAACCCACCCCTTCCTTACAGATCACATCAGCAAATTCCTTCTTCCTTTCTGAGCACTCCTGCTCTCCTGAGAGCACCCCCTTGGAGACGTTCTCTTGCTAAAGAAATACTCTTGCCTTGTTGATGTGCTCTTCTTCCTTCCCTCTTCTCCCACATGCTCCCCCAGCATGATCTCCCCCTGCTTGATCTCACAATATTAGCAACTAGAGTAGGAACAGGGCAAGTCAGGGTTGGAGCAGACCTGAGTGTTCAGTAAGGGTTCTTACTTTCTGCACCCAGGCAGTCTCATCAGACTACTTATTCTGTAATCATTCTTGCTTAAGCAGAGTCTAGAGGAAGTACATAGAAATTCTCCTCCAGAAAAAGCTGTTCTCTCATTACACAAGCTCTGCCAACTGCAAGTGAGATCATGTCAGATCTCAAAAGGTGCTGGACCATAACCTGGCTTACAGCCCCCCAGGATGCTCACTGATTTACCCCAAAGGCAGACAGATGTTGGCATCTGGTGCAGTATGAGGAAGCTCTTGTGTTTCTGTGGGGTACTAAACAGGACTGTTGCTCCACTAGCCAAGAAAGAGCCAGCAGATGAGACTCTCACTACCTGATGTCTTCTCTGCTTTTACAGTTGAAGAAGGAAGGAATTCCAGACCAGTAAATTGCTACTGGGGCTGAAAGAATGGGCCATATAGTAGTTGATGCAGGCAAACCAAAACAAAAATAGAGCAGCCTGTGTTGCCACCCATGAGGGGAAATATCTGCATTGCTCCTGGCTACACCAGAGGCTACAGTTCCCTTATGTGCCCGGATGGATCCACTTCTGAGTGGATCAGGCCTCCAAAGGCAGCCACTTTGCATGTTTCAGTTAAATAATCATGATTCAAACCAAATAGATGATGCGTAATCAAATCTTTAACAGAAAAATGGACTGTGTTATCATATAAATAAATATTATTTATTAGATGATGGAGGCTCCTGCTATCCAGAGATGAGACACCAAGGAGGCAAGGGGAAGAAACTTAAGAGAAGCTCCTGATATTTGGGACAGATGAAGGGGAACTACCAGAAAAGCAAGCACAGCCAGCCAGGCTTCAAACACAGATTTGACATCTAATTTCTACTCCTGCTCTGTTTTTCTCAAGCAGCCCCACAGCATGCTCTCTCCAAAAAGACAGAGATGTTAAAAAAAAAAAAAAAAAAAAAAAAAAGAGTTCAAAAGTGTATTAGGAAGCTATAAATTTGTTAAAAACTTCATCCACATATTCATGAACTTGTAAAGGGGGGGACAGTTTGCACAGTTTAAAAAAAAAAAAATATCTCAAAAGCTGTATCAAGAGATGGCTTCCTACCTTTCGGAAACCTGATGTCTTGTTTATCCCAGAGCCATGAATGAGCAGGGGGTGGAAGAACACCGTGTCTCCCTTCTCCATGACAAGGTGAACCTTGGGACTCTTCTCATCCTCATCAAGCAGACCATGGAAAAGTTTGTTGGTTTTACCCTAGAAAAAAAGGCTGAGTTGAAATCACCTGGTTAAAATTAGAACACATGCTGACTCTTGGAGCAAGGGACAGCAGGGACAGCTACTGATCTGCTTTCCTCTGGGCTGGGCAGTGTATTCAGTAAGGCCAACTAGGAGCCTGCCCACTTGCCTACAAGTCTTCCTACTTCAAGCCTGAGGTACAGCAAATAACACTTTTTTCTATTTTCTGAAGCTGTATTCAGACAATTAAGAACATTTCTCATCTGGAGAGAACAGAGAAAGAGCATGGGGGAATCCCACAAGTGTGGCCTGATGCCATCGCTGGGATCCAGCCTTCTGCTCCCAGTATAACCATCAGCAATGCCAGGCCAGGTCAGGAAATGTCCGTTCTTAAGAGGAAGACACCACTTGATATTTAATACCATCCAGTTGTTTGCTATCTTATTTCTCCTCTTGGGGACAGTACACATGCTCACCAGGCAGGAACAAATTCACAGGAGGAGAAAGAGTCCTCAGTCCTGGCGATGGCAGTGGAAAATGGTTGCACGTGTTTACGCCATTATGCCATGATGTGCTGGACAACTTCTAGGTGAAGGTGGGAACCAAATGTACCCAGATTACATGGAGTTAAGCCAACCAAGCAACTCCCTCCCAAAGCAACAAGTTGGTGTTTGCATAGAGAAAAACCATCACTGAAAAACTCAACTTTGACCCGCACGTCATCCCTCCATGGTGAGCTTTCCCCAGCCAAAATGTGGTCCCTCACACACATCCTTTCCAAGCCCCTTGTGACACTCTACCTCCCACTTTGGATAGTCGTGAGGCTTCAGAGGTGACTTGTGTGTCCCTGGCTGCACAACCAGGCACCCGTTGTCCTGGTCAGCCCTCTCCATGGCGGTCCAGGAGCACACGATGAGGTCCGCAGGCCGGAAAGGAAAATAGTGCAAGTCCTGATGCATAGGGTGGAGGAAAGTCTGTTTATCTGCAACACAAGTTCAAAACCTTCAGCCTCATCAAATGTGACACAGCCTTTTCCTTCCCATTAAACCACTGCACTTGTTGTAACATGTCCTAAGAAGCTGCTGCTTGCCACTGGACAGACTTTGTGCACTCAGTGTCTGCTCCATCCCACCGCTACCATGGAAGCCAAATGGGTTAGCCTGCACCCCATCCCAAAATGGACCAAGGGCACAGCGGTGGCTCCTGGGTCAGTGACAGCACAGGGACACAGTGAATGCCAGGAGGCTGCCTGGCTGTGCGATCCCAGAACACTCCTCTTGCTGGCCTTTGTCACCACCAACCCCCTGCCAGGTTTTCACCTTTCACTTTGGTCACTCTCCAGTTTTGTGAACTTCAACCAGCACAAACCTTTCCCAGTACAGAGACTGTCAAACTGCCGTGCTGTCTGTAGTCACCTGACCTACTGCTCTGTTGCAAGCAGAATCAGCCCTGTTAGATCTGCACCCAACGTATGCGGCTTTGCAATTTATGGACTGCAGCCTCTCCAGACAGTCTACCCAGCACTCTATTAGCCTTCACCCTAGAGGCTTTGTCCCATGAAGTCTAAACAAAAATAAGTATTTCTGAAGTTTAGTTTGTTCCTTCTTTTCCCACTATGGAAATTGAAATGGATCATCCACGCTGAAACACCTTTTTAGATATTGTTTATATATTTCTTTTGCCGTTGAGTTTGATCCTCCAATAGATACAGTTAGGATGTTTCCACTTGCCTCATTTGCCACATTATTTAGACTTCAGGCAGCTTTGAAAACTCTCCTGAGATCTGCACTTCTAAAGTACTCCTCAAACATACCGAACGGAGACCTTGCAAATATGGAGCAGCTTCACAATTCTTGTCCATAATGGGTTTGGTTTTACTTTAAAAAAAAGTATGGTCTCCTGATGAATTTCCAAAGCAAAACAACACAGCTTTCTGTGGAGTACTGAAGATGACAAGTGGAGATTACTCGAGCAAAGTCAGTATTTTAATAACACAAAGTACTGTGCATCTGCTCAGAAGCTGCCTGCCTGAGAGTAAGGAACACAGCTCAGGGCTCAGCTTCCCTAAAATGAAACACCTTCAGCAGAGTCAAAGCTACTTTGAAAAAAGGTAATACGGTCAGTCTGGTTCTCCTCCTCTCTCCCTGCCCTCCACCCTGGTGGAAGTTACGATCTCGGTTTCCAGCAGCAGCTTCCAACCCCTTCTTTTGGCCCCTTTGACATGAATTATCCCCACATCAAAGCGCTGAGCATGCAACAACTGTCAGTGAGCTCGGGGGTGTACAAACTCCAGCAAAGGACGATCTCTGCATTTATTGCCTTTTACAGCGGTCCAGAGAAGCACTCCTTTCTGGCACATTTGAAAAGTCAAACTTCAAAAGCATGTCCTGTTTTAAACCCTGGGCCTTTATACAAGTGCAGCTGGATGAACAGGGAGCTTGCTTGCCCACTTTGGACACCCGAGTGGTGCAGCCAGGACAAGCACCATCTTCAGCAAGCAAGCATCTACTGAACATTGAAAGACAAGAAATGTTATCTCATCAAGCCAAAAAAGAAAACAAACTATTACCAAAGTGGCCTCATACATTTTCAGAGTTATTTAATTTTGTCTATTTTTTTTCAAACACGTTTTCTAAAACACTAAGATCCATTTTGACCAGATATACATACACACAACAATTTCTCTGTTTTCCTCCTATCCAGGTTTTCTTACCAGAATCTGGAAGTTTATTTATCAGCATCGTGTGCATTGCCATGATGTTCGGCCCTGTGAAGCACTCAACATATTTGAGGACCTGCAGGGAAGAAAGTATCAGGAGAAAAAAATCAATTAGAAACATGAATGAGAAGAAAGATCGCCAAGAAAGCACTGGAACCTGGATGTTTGGCTGAGGACCAGAGCACAGGAGGAGGAGGTTGGGATAGAGGGATGCAGGACAAGAGGCAGGATCTGGCACAGCACACCAGGGGCATGGCTAAGATGGAAGACGGTGCAGCAGGCTGCTGGGTGGGGTTGAAAAGATGGGGAGGGTCATACTTCCAGAAAGCTCTGGCACTCTGCCATAACATGAATATTGGCTACAAAGCTGGACCTGTCCAGAGAGCAGATGCTTTGCCTGGATAAAGACATTCAGAAAATGTTGCTGATCTGTCCTACTGGCCTGGAATGGTTTGGGCTGGTTGCATTCCTGACCACACCACAGCAGCAGAGAAGTGCTGCTTTAAGTCTTCTGCCCTGACCAACCATCCATCCCACATTCATGGAGAACACTCTTAAAAGATGGCTTGATATTCCTTCCTCGCGTATGTACTTATGGGAGCAACACACAGGGGCTCTAAGGGATAAAGGATATGGCTTTAGTAGAACCAAACAGAGCTTCTTCACACAGGCACTGAAGCACAGCTATATTCACAGAGGCTCTTCCACCACCATCCCTCTTTTTGTTGTTTGGGTTTTTTATTATTTTACCTCTGGCAGCGTACAGTATCTGAACAGCTCTTTGTCTTCCTGGAAGTCCTGCACTTTATTAACTACTTCTTCAGACTGACCATACTGGGATCTCAGGGCCTCATTTTTCATAATCATTGCTCCTGGTATTTTCACCTCCTTTTTACAGATCCTCACAAACTCCTTCCTGCAAAGCAGAGGGAACATCTGTGTTGGGAGAGTGATTTCATCCAGCTTCCCAGAACCCCCTTGGGATGCTGCTGCACACAGCACCCATCAGCACCTTAGGCAAGGGCCCTGTACCTGAAGCGCTCAATGTCTTCATCAGAAACAAGCTTCTTAATGAGGAGATACCCGTTGTCTTCGTAGAACTGCCTTTGCTCTGTGGTGAGGACATCGTTGTCCAGGGTATAGCTGAGATACAGAGATAAATGTTAGCAGGGCTGGGCAGAACAATGGGCGCAGAGTCAGTGAGACCCAGCAGGAAGATGGGGTCATACAGGGGATCAGCAGCTGCCGAGAAGAATCAGTGACAAACCCTCCCCATCTGCACATCCACCCCAGCTCTGCAGGGGTGCAGCATGGGCTGCACGGTCCATCCATGGCCATGCAGCTTCTCTGCCCACAGCCACCCACTGCACCTGTGACAGAATCCAAAGCGTCTCCCTCATGCCCTCCCAAAGTGGAGAGGTGAGCAGGAAAGCTGGGAGAGTTCTCAGCAGCGACAGTGAAGCACGTGGGAACAGTCTCTGCACTCAGATTATCCACTCAGACATTTTCTCACTATTTTTTTTTTTAAAGCTTTTTTATTAAACTACAGTTAAACAAAGGAGAATATACCCTTGCAAAAGCAAATGCTGCACAAGGCCTCATGAACAACACGTGTGCTAAGCTGGAAAAAAAGAACTGAGTTCTGCAGGTTGGTTTTTTTTTTTTTTCCTCTCTACAAAGGAAGAAGCTGCAGCTTACCGAAACCTCCCTGGCTGAGGAACAACACTAACTTGGGCTGAAGTAGGAACGCTTGTCTGAGGTGGAAATTAAGGAATATACACTCAAGCACAATAGAATAGAAGAACATCTATAAACATGAATCCTGAATCCTACAGTGTGGGTCAACTTAAACATAAGTGTTGTGCTGGACCATTCAATTCATGTTCTCATTTTTCTTCTAAAAAATATCCTTCCCACCTTTGGAGTAGCACATCTGGCAGGGAATTACAAAATGAAAGCGTGGTACAGCCTTGTCCACGCATACAGAAAAGTTGGTACAAACTGCCTGAGACTCCAGAGTGGCCCATGGGCCTCAGTTCATCTCCAAGAATATCAAGACACTCAATGAGATGTTCACTTGCCCAGTTTCCCTCCCTGTGCTCCAGAGAGCTGCCAGACCTACTCAAAACCTGCACTGCCTCCTGGAGGTGCTTCTCCATCTCTCCCCTCCTAGCACCGGGACACCAAATTCAGAACCAGAACTCATACAGGGTGAACCTGGAACTTCACATTCCTGTGCAGTTACTGCAGACATCAGGTCCCTCCCAAACTCGATAGTGGAAGCATAAAGACAGGAGAGCTGTGGACTTGTCCTCCACCTCAATTCCTTTCAACAGGTTTAAACAAACACGGTTGTGCTCTCCTATGTAGAAAGAGGCTCTCTCATTGGCAGAGCAATTAAACCCCACTTGCTAATAAAGCCTCACAAGAGCTTTGTGCATGGTATTGAAAGAAGCACCACCCAGGGGCAAGGACAAAAGAAGAGCATTTACATGCAGATCTCTAGGTCTGCACTTGCATGTTTGGAGACCCCTGTGCTTGGGTGTTTTATGTAAACCAAAGACTTTCCTCTGCTGCTACCTTTTAAAAGTGCTATGAAAGCATCCATGCTTCTGGAATAAGAAATAGGTTTCCTCACAACAGTTGTGTCTATGGCCCCTGCACCAGGAAGCTTAAACATTAGCTGGCCAAGAGTCTGATGGGAGAAGAAACAAGACACATCCAAAAATGTGTAGCAAAAATGGCCTGGCAGCCACTGCTCTACCAGCAGCATCAAGGTTTCACCTGAAGAAGCCAAACATTGAAATCACTCAAGAGGTGCAATAAGAGGAGGGGCATTTTCTGGGAGGAAAGGTGACCGGCCTACCCTGATTGCCAAAGCCAGAGATTAAAACAAAACCAGTGTACTGAACGAACACACATCAAATAAATCTGTTCTTAGCAGATTATGTTATTTACTTTATCCATATGCCTTTCTTGCTCCAGAATAGCTCAGTCATATTTTTGTCCAAAGCTCTTTGCATCAGGACCACTTGAGCTGCATTTAATAAAAACCAGCTTGCACAGAGCCTCTCCTTACTCTGCCTTTACAACCAGGGAGCTTTACCTACCATTTATTTCCAGTTCTGTGTTACTACTCACACCTTTGTCTTACGGTAGTCTGAGTCCACTAATATCTGTCTGTCTTCATATTTTTAATATATTTGAAGACTCCTACATCCTGTTTGAGCACACCCTCTCTCTTTGCCAATTTATTGTAAGTCAGAGGTAACTTGTCAGCATTCAGCTTCTCACCGAGAATCAGCAGCATTTAAAAACCTGTCTTTTTTTTTAAAAAAAAAAAAAAAAAAAGATTTATGGCAGCAGCTTTAAAAACACCATCAGCAGTCTTCATTTAACTTTGGGAAACATGACACAGGCCAACTTGAAAACTTCTTTCTGCCCTTGTTTCCTCTCTCTGGCAGCCCTCAACATTTCCACCTCATTTCCTACTAGCAAATCAAACCTGGATGTTTTTCCTGCTGCTGGCCTACCAGTCAGGTCTGTACCTCTCGACAAAGTTCGACACTCAGCGTGCGGTTGCTAAGCCTTGCAGAGTTTATCGCCACTGAACCCACCTATCTCCGAGAGGCGCTTGGGCTGCAGGTAACCAACCCCCTGCTCACTGCCGGGGCACATGTGCCGTGGGGGGCAGACGACTCACGGGACACAGAGCCCAGCACCCGACGGGCGCAGGGCTTGACGCGCCGGGAGAAAGCAGCAGGCAGCACGAGGGTTCTGGGGTGGCAGGAGCGCTGACCCCCCACCACCGGCCGCGGCTGCCCGGGAAGCGCTGCCCTGGGCCATCCCCGCCCACAGCCAGGGCACGGAGCAGGGAGCGCGCCGGGCTGTCCTTGCGGGGCGGGGTGTCCTTGGAGGGCGAGCCAGCACCCGCAGCCCTCCTCGGCACCCAGGGACGCGGCACACGGAGGCTGCGGGGAGCGATGGACACAGCCGGCTGGGGCGGGGGAAGCAAAGCCCTGACCCCAACGAGGCCACCGTCCCGCTCCCCGCCCCCCCCAGCCCCGGTCCCACATCGGAAAGGATACGGGGGCAGGGGCTGCTCCCAGCCGCGGGGAGAGATGCCGGAGGATGGTGTCGAGCCGAGCCGCCGGCCCTGAGCGCTTTCTGAGCTGCTCCATCGCGCCCAGGCAGCCGGAGAGCTCCGGCCCCAGCCGGGCCCGCAAACGCAGCCGGGGAGCAGCCGGGCCCGTCGGCGTCCGCGGCCTTGGCCTCAGCCGCACATGCGCCGGCAGCCGTGCATGC
>JAAGNO010003132.1:0-16906 GCA_033439905.1 Ceryle rudis | reverse complement strand
ACCCTGTCCTCCGCGCGCCCGTCCGCGCGGAACGAACTTCTCGCGTGTCCCCGGCGGACCCTCTGGGGACAGTTTTGGGAGGGTGTTCTTTGGTTTTCTTGGGCGATAACGTCTGTCGGCGCGGCGGGGGGGGCAGGAGGAGAGGTGTGGGGGGAGGGAATAAAAAAAAAAATAAACCCAACGATTCGGGCGGGAAGAGGTTTTTTTTCGAAAAAAAAAAAAAAAGCTTAACTGACAAAATGGCGACGGGGCGAGCCTGTTTCTATGGTAACTGTCAATCACGCTACTCGGCTGCCCCACCCCGGCCGGGCGGGAGACGGCGCTGACGTGTGAGGGCGGGGCAGAAAGCGATGGGTGAAGGGCGGACCCTGGTCGCCTGGGCAACCACTGCCCCCCGCCCTCTGGCGTGTGACGGTGGCCGCGCGGCCGCGCCGGGGCGTTGGGGGAGGGGAAGGCGGCGGGGCGCGAGGCCGGTAACGGCGGTGTGGGGGGAAGGGAGCGGAGCGGCTGCCCTTGCTCCTGCCACACGGTGGACGCCCGGGAGGGGGCGGCTCGCACTCACCGCCGCCCTACAGCGCTGCGGCGCCGCCTTCCCCGGCCCGCAGGGGGCGACGGCACCACGGAGGCCGGGCCGGGCCGGGCCGCGATGCGATTGGAGGCGGGGGGGGGAGGGGGAATGGGCCTCTCCGGCCGCCCAGGGGAAGGCAAGGCCGAATAGGTCGGGCTACCCGCGCCGCCTGAGGTGTGGGGAGGCCCCAGGAGGGCTGCGGGGTTGTTGAAGGCCGCTCTCACAAGGCAGGAGCGATGTGGTGCGCCCGGGGGACTCGGGCGGGCAGGGGTGCTCCACATTCTCCTTTCAAAAAAATAAATATATTCCCCCCCAAAAAAAAAAAAAAAGAAACCAACCAAAAAAAAAAAAAAACCAACAACAACAAACCGCACTAAGAAGTTGCCTTGTCTGCCAGCCGCCGTGTGGGTGTGCTGTGTGAAAAGAGCCTCGGGTTGCTGAGGGAAGGCTTCTTTTCCATCCGTAATTGCGGCGTCGGTGCAGCTAGCCTAAATCTGCGACGGGGATTTTTTAATATTTTGCTGGAATCCCCACAAAGATCAAAAAGTAGAGTATGGCCTTTATCTAATACTTTAATTCTAACGTGATACTTTAATCTAGTCATTTTAGTTCACAGCCAGCCTCCTCGAAGAAATTGGGACATATTACCAACACTTGTTCCATTTGCTTTTCTTCCTATTTTAGTATTTTTTATCTCAGCTTAAAAGGTGGGAATAAGCAGTTAAGGAGAGGGAGACAGGTGCAGCAACAGCCAAAGCCATAGGTTCCCCAAATAATCTAAGCAGTGCTTTACAAAAGCAGCATCGCGCACACAGTTCAACCAAGACAAAATTTCGTTACAGCCGAGAATAGCGGTCCAGTGTCTCTCCACCTTCAGCCATGCAGACCCTCTGCCTCATTTGTTCTATGTCAGCAGGAGTGCTAGCGTGATCAAACTAACTGAAATACCCACCCAAAAGAAGTGCCATGTCTGGCTTGGAGAAATGCTGATGCACAGGAGATAGCAGGAACATGTAGTGGGGGAGTTGTGGGACCACCCCATTGAGTTACAACATGGTTAGATTAAATCATCTCTGAAATGGCACCTTAAAGCCGCTGTAGGTGTCTGGGAGCACCGTGATTTAAGCAGTCATTTCTCATTCCCCTCAGCCTGAGAGGTCACTGAGTTGCCTTTGACACTTCTGCCTTTGAGTACGACCAGGATAGAGCTCTTCCACCAGGATGAGAAAAGCCAATGCGCATGTCCTGCAGTGTAACAAAGGCCTGCTTCTACCCAAAGACTCCCATGTTAGTATCATCGTATTTTGGCCCGTGGTACCTGCGCACACCGTGTGCTGTACGGAATCAGAACATAGAGAAAAGCATTGGCTGTCCTGAATGTGTTCTGCCCAGTTAATCTGTAAGAAGAGCAGCTCTTGGGAACAGTAGGGTCCATCCCCATGAGGATTTTGTAAACCTTACTAAAATCTCTTTGCCGTTCTGTGTGGATGGTGATCTCCAGTGGTAGGATAATTTCTCTTTTGTTCAATGTAGGTAATTACAAAGCTCAGAGAAAGTTGTCACACTGTTTACTGTATTACAAGAATGTTGGGGTTTGGTGGTAGGGTTTTGAGGATCTTTTTTTGGCAACATTTAAAAATACTACAGAGTTTTCATTAATTTGTGCACTTGCTCAGTAGTCCTCTACTTTTATTTTGCTGACTGTACCCAAGCTTATGGTATGTGGTAACTTGGGCTGAGCTAAAATGTCCTTTAAAAGGTGATGGCTTTTTAAAATTTTATTTTCTAGCAAAACCAAGTATTTTTTTCTTAATATTATCTTGAAAATTAATAAGCTATATAGTTCTTCTCTTGTACAACAATGTTCTCTTAAATATCCATTTCATTAAAAGCACGTGTACACACTACAGATGGTCTACAGCATTTTCTGTTTAGGTCCTCAACAGCTGAAGTGTTAAAGCTGGTAATGATTATAACTAAGAAACAAGGCCATTGTGAACTGCAGTTCTACCAGAATCCTGCTCCAGCCAAAGAATCTGGGATTAGGGCTGGTGTCAGGATGGGCCAGCTTATCTGTATGTGCTGGAAGGAGGACTTGTGTCCTTCTGCCAGTAGGTTTAAGGCTAGGGATGTAAGCATCTTTCAGGCTGGTACTCTACCAGAATCCTGCCTCATCTGGAAACCTAGCACACAGGGTGGGGAGTAGAACAGAGCTTTGTCTTAGCACTGGGAGCTAGGAGTTGTCTTCTGTGCTGCAGATACATCTAGGACAAAGGTTTGGTCTAGTGTTTGGGAACTGAGGGTCTTCCAAGCTGGAACTCAGACAGAATCTTACTCAACCCAGAGAAGTTTTGTTTTCATTTTGAACCCAGGTCAGCTTCCTGATCCACTGTGTAACACATCCCGTAAATGGTTGTACTGGGGTAACCAAGATGTTGATATTGCATAAATGTGGGGTGGGAGTAAGGGGTGGAAGATGAAGATACGCTTTAACTCATTTTGCTAGTGAACTCCATAAACAGGCCAAAAATAGATGTGACAGCAAGAGACATTACCTTCCAAGAGATCGACTTTGGAGGGACATAACTGAGATAGAAGGAAGATGAATCAATGAGAAATAGTTTGTGATCTGAAAGAAGGGTATCAAAATACTTGCTAATTTCTTCTACTTTGTTCAACATCATAATGAGTTACCATACCTCTTTTTTTTTTTTTCTTTTTTTTTTTTTTTTCCCCTCCTTTAGGAAGGATGGGACTATCAAGGCAGGAAAGACTGAGAGTCCTTTTTTAACTCTTTATCAAAAAACCACCTAAAGCAGATTGACAGTATGACACTTGAAAATAGGAGTTTGCGTACATTCTGTATGAATTAGTAGACAGACTCTGAAGAAATATTTGGTTTTCTCTTCCTAAGAGAATAACCCCTCAGAAAGCCGGATACTTTGAGCCTAAAAGAACAACAATAAGCAGACAACTTGAGAAAAAATAAGAAAAAATAGTCCATAAAAATGAGGAGGAAAGAATACAGTATGGAGAAATAAGATCTAAGAGACAAAATCATCTATAAGTCTAGAGAAATAGAACAGATGTAAAAGAAAAAAACAAAACAGTATAAAAGTTTTCTTAGTTCCGTAGGTTCAAGGTGACATGATACACAACATTCAGAACATCAAATTATTAATGGGACAGAAATTTATCTTACAATAAACCTGACTATTCTGCCACTCCTGTCTTTCGCTATGATTATACTGAGAAATCCAAGTCATCATGTTTTCTTCTATTATTTTGGTGTGCATTTACATCTGTGCTGTTAACAAAGTACACATAGGACCAGTGCAGAAATGGTTTTAACTGGAATTTAAAGAATTCAAGAGTTACTGAAGGTGCAGGACTACCACAGAAAATATGCTGTAGAAATGATGTGTTTCCCAGGCTGATGGCTATTATTTTTCTTGGTATTAGCGGGGAAGACCACCACACTTTGTCATCTAAGTGAAGAACAATAGGATACAGCATGGCAGATTAATATAAAGTCAGAAGTAAGTATCTGTGTGTTCCTATTTACTTCCTATCAAAGACATAGATTAAGGAGATCAATAAATCAGAAAGGAAAGCTGAAAATTACATAACACTACTTTCATCCTTTGAGGCTTCCACCCAGTAAAGATTGGAAAGGAATTATTGGTTTGCTTTACAATTGTTTTTAAAATCTCTGGTAGTTAAAGGATGGACTATTGGTGTGCTAACCATGGCACTTCTCGCATCCACAGTGGCCAGTTCTCACTTATATGTTGGTTTATTTGTTTGCCTCTTATTATCAGTATAGTCTATAAGTCTGCATATGCCATATTACTTACTTGTTCCCAGATGTTGGAAGTAACAGGTAATTTCAGAACCTTCCTCACTTCCTGTGGAAGATTACCAGGACTTTGTAACTTCTGAGTTTGGAATGTCTACTCACATGATTAGTGTTTTAAACCAGCTTTTTTAGTTATTCAACACAGCATTCTGCCAGTCATAGAATTAAAGCAGTATAGTTATGTCAATTTTTGTGGCCTTCTGAGTACACATTTTATCAAGACCATCTCTACCATTTTGGGGATGAAGACATTTTTCTAATTAAAGGGCTAAGTACTTCTCAAGTCTATGGAAGCTGCTCAGTATCTTATCAGCTCGGATCCATCTCTTCCTGCTTCAAACTATAGACACTGTTGTTTCAGCCGCACAGTTCCCTGATAGTGGAGTGTGATTTGGGGTACTGTGTCCCAGTTTTTCCCGTTTTTTTTTTTTTTTTCCCTTTTTCCCTTCCTACATTGAGTAGAGGTGTCCATTTGCCTCTTTACCATTATGTTCTGGAAGTCTTCATTCAGTGATCCAAACACTATAAAGCCCTCGTAGCTGTGCATTTTTTTCTTTTGGAATGTGTGCATTTCTGTCTGAACTCAAGGCTTCGTTCACACCAGTCATGGGCACTCTGGTCTTTCCAGGGCTTGATATTTGTACTTTGAGTAAATGTTTCAATCTAGATGATGTATTGTGCCAGCAGCAATTCAAATAATCCTTGGTATCCTGCACATGATCTGTATGAGTGGCCTTCTTAGGCCAGCAGACCCAGCTTAGAAGAACTTCAGAAAGGATTTGTTCATATAGAAAAAGATTCCTATAGAAAAAAGATTCTGATGTCAACTGTTCTGTTAACTTGCGTTTCCCAGGCAAAGCGACCGTATAGCTCAATCCCTTCAGTACTAGGCCACAATCTGAAGTTAAGTCCCAAAAGAAGTTCTTCTCTCTGGGCTGCACCATTAACACTTCAGAGAATGCTATGGCAGCTCTCAGACAGACTTAATTCTAAATCAAACCATCATCTGGAGTGAGCAGCTTGTGTTTCGCCTGTCAAAAAGGTGCTGCTAAGTAACTAATGTGGTCCACCTCTTTTTAGGCCAGAGAGGTTGCCATGGTAACCTATTCGAATGTAGATAGATACGCTTTTGAGTCATCATCAGAGCTCAGCTTTGATAGTACAAGGTTTGGATTGACAGCCAGTACTGCATATTGTGTAGGTTGGCACGCCTCTGGACCAGAAGGTCCTGGAATTGCTGCTGTCACTGCTGGATGAGGCTTGCTATGAAAGAAAAATTTGCAGCTCCCTGAGTTTTCTCTGATATTTTCTTGAATGGCAATCATGTATTCCTTGGTGTTCTCACTCTGTAAAGAGGCAGGTTGAAGATCACACTCCTAAGTATGACAAGTTCCTCACTCCAGTTTAAAGTCCTTCCCCAAAACAATGGAGTTTGGGGGGAAGAAGCCTCTGGGAAAGAGGCTCTGTTACTTACTGTAGGGGAAATGTATACTTTAAAGTTGTATCACAGAAGTCCTCCTGAAACCACTTTCCATGATAAATGTGTTTGTGGGAGTGCAAAACAGTTTTCTGTTCAGGCATCCTGAAGGACTGTGATTCTTTAAAACTTCTGCAAATCGAGTGCTACACTATCAATCATTTCCCACCTGGGAATTTCTCTACATCCTCAATTTCCAACTTCTAGGCATCTGTTTCCCCTGTGTTTGAAAAGATTAAAAAGACACTATGTTAATTTAATCATAATGTTTCACTCACATGCAAAAGGACTAGTACAACACAATTCATGTCTCTTTAAAAAATTGTATTTGATTCTGCCGATTGTAACATAGCTAAGTTGAATCTACCTACATCCATTCAATGTAAAGCTTTTGCTGCTCTGTAGGAATTCCTGTAAAAGTCAAAAATTGCCCTCAATCCTGTTAAAATTAGGTCCTTCATTGGCAGCTTCTTTTGAAGCTCATCCAGTGACACAAAATACAATTTTCTTACTCTGTAGTTGTGCAGCAGAATGTATGTCTTTGCTCTCCAAAAAGAAAACTTTGTTCTAGAAGTCAGGAGAAAGGTTCTTGTCCTCCCTCTGGAGGGATATCGTCTATGAAGTTCCAACACATGACATTTGCAGTATCCTGACTTCATAAATCTGTTCAAGAAAGCTCTTTAGAAGTATGTTCTGTTAGGTACCCATATGACTATAAAATCTCCTGCTAGCTGAGAAAAAGAAATTGTCGAGTTTTAAATTACATTTCTCTAAACTTGGCACTTGTGGTTATTTCACCATACTAAGAAATAATTTTTGAGCAGTAATTACAAGAATGCTTGTTTGTCTATCCCTTTTCCTCCCAGATCCTCTATCCCCTCTCAGTCCAATACAGCATTTCAGTTGATTCCCTTTGTACCTCAGAATGAACTAGCCTAAAGCTCTAACACATGACTCTGCACTATCTGTTGAGCAAAGGGTACCGTGAACTGTGACTTCTTTGGGGTTACATGTGTGCAGCTTGGCCAGTTAGCCAACCAAACAGATGCATTAACAGTTCAGCTTACAGTTCAGATTTTCCCAAAGTGAGAAACAGTTAACTAATTAACCAGGATCAATCTTTGACCTAGACACCTTCTTTGAACCTTTTTTATTTGACATCTCTGCCCAAGATGGGTCTCTCAAATCGTGAGGTGGCCAGTCATTACCAGGAGTTAAAAAACTACTGCAAGAGATGAGCTGAGTGTCTAATCAAGAGGCAGTCCACAAAGTCTTATGAAACCAGAATAAAAAAGAGTTTATTTCTTTCCAATATGCATGTAAAACAGATCAGCTGTGTGTACATTACCTTCCTATAATATACATTTCAGACTGAGTTCCCTGGCTATCCACACCATTGTGGCCCTCTGGCATATTCTGTGGCATCATTAATGTAGGCTAATTGCTATGTGGGCCTGCACTCCTTTTTTGTAGGGCATGCTTTTTAGAGGCCTGCAGTTTTACCTTCACAAGCTATTTCAGGGAACTGGCAAGGCAGGTACGGTTGGTGCTGACCTTATGCTGAGAATGCCCCTGCCCACTTCATCACGATCACTACTGCATGCCAGTGGCAACAGCCAACCATGCCTGCAGTATCAGAACCCATAGGGGTAGTGCTGCCAGAAGGGAGCTACTACAATAACTCATCGGCTGCTGGGCAGTGTTTATCTGCTAGAGGGGTATCCCTTAAGTATTTCCACTGTAGGTTCCCCGGGCTGTCTGTCACCATCTGGGAAGGCAGAATGTCACAAGCACCTTTGGGGAAGCACATGAGTGGACACAAATCTGAAACCAGTGTGGGAAGAATAATGCCATGCAAAAAACTTGGTGCTTTCATGTCAGCCAGCCTGCTCTTCCTGTGATCGTTGGGTCCCAGTTCCCTTTAGAGGTGTAATAAGGAGGACGAGTCCAGAAGGTCACTAGATGTTTGCAGTGAGTTAGGCTGGTTTGACTCTGTTGGACCTTACAGTTCTTCATCCCCCTTCTTTTTAAAGAGGCTACCAGGTTGTCTCCTAATGCCAGTGTGACTTTGACCCTGAAGTCCCTTGTGCTGGGACTCTAATATTAAACTACCTGCCTGCTGAACTTCCAGGATGAGTTAAAAAAAAAAAAAAAGAAAAGAAAGCATTGGGGAAGTGATAGCTTTCAGGTCACAGGAAATCAAAAAAAAGTTCAAGGGGTCCAGCCCTCCCAAAAAAGAATCTGGGATAACATATCCTTTTTCTTCCTCAGCTGCAGTCGGGAAGTCTGATGGTTCATTTATTCAGCACAGATATGTCATTTGTGAAAAGACCTTAGCAAAAATGGCTTGAACCATTTCCAGATCAGTTCAGGAAATCCTGATCTGGGCCAGATGCTTGTGTTCTGACAACACTTGCTGGGCAAGAATTGGCCCATAAGCACTACAGAATAGATTGTTGACTGTTCTTTATTAGTGGTTTTCCCTTTGCAGAAGCACGTGTTGTCACATGTTGGTTTATTACGGTCAGTTCCAGGCTTTGTACACGAGTAAATCTATGATGAGATGCACAGCTAGTACCCTAGTGCGCTACAGCTGTCTGAAACCCCTGCAGTCACACTGATTTGTTCAGGGTATGTTTACACACTGACAAAGTCGTAACTACAGATTGCCTGAACTTGTGGTCAGGTGTTATCAGTGTCATTATGTTTGGAGTGCATTTCTGAATAAAGGTTAGATCTAGTTTAAATATAAATGTCTACATCTGCACTCTGGTTCCTAAACAGTGGTGGTTTGGCTTTCAAGATGCTAAGCATGTTGAACTCCATTTGCCTTTACCCACCACTACTGGCAATTACATTGCTTCCATTAATAGGTATGTAAATAGTATAGTCCTCCTTCAGCTCACCTTTTCTGCACCAATAATAATTGTGGAAGGTGGATAGTTATATGATGTATAGAAAAAAACCCATGGTTTATAGTGGGGACAATGGAATATCGGCAAGCATTGGTAGCATAACTGAAGATGAGGTGTGGTGTTTGCGTAAGTGCTATAAACCTTATTGTGAGTGGAGGAGGAAAAGGACTTCTGCTGTTTCAATTGTTGCTGGGTTTTGTGCATTTGCAATGGCGGTATTTCATACATAGTATTTTAAACTCACAAGAAATCTGTCAATTTTTAAATTGTAGAAAGGACTGGGTAAAAGTGGCAAGTCTGTAGAGATGTGAAAGATTTCATTCAGCAGCAGCTGCGCATGAAACTCACTATGCCAGTGGTTGCACAAAACAACTTCTTTGTTCTTTCTTAAGTGCATTGCCCATAAATTCTTTCCATTCTGGAGAATAAAATTAACATGACTCCAGACAGCTAATATTTTTATGGGTAAAGCCCATCAAGTTTATAAATGCACAGACTATCATGCTTATGAGGGCAAACATCATCGAGTTTATAAGCAGAACACATAACATTTATGCTCACAACACGTAGTTTATCTCTTGGTATATAAAATTCAGTTATGAAAAACAAAAGCTGAAAAATGACTTCAAACACATTTTTTTTTTCACCTTTCCAACCTATATGTCATAGCAGGTCTTTTCGCAATAAGGCTCAACTGAGTTTTGTATGTATTGACAGAGAAGTTTTTTTAAGATATTACCTTAGGTATGTGAAATTGGATTAGCGTAACTGAATTTCAGGCAGAAGACAATTTTGAAGACTTCCAGTTAAAAATTCTACCAAAGCTAAATGAAAAGTATATCGAAAATTCAAACTGCCTAAAAACTAAATTGTGAACACTCGTATCAAAACCCCACTAGCTTCAGAGAAAATCTCAAACATATAATTTTTTATGCTCTTTTTTTAAAGACAACCCTATCTTTGCTGTAGCCAAGATACATCTGTAGTAGTGTAAATATATATAAAAAAATGTAATATACCTACTCTGATTTTTAAAATTTATTCTAGGTATATCAGTAGCAAATGTAAATCCCGTATTTGACACCTAGACATCTGAATTAATATATTTTCTGAAGAACTAGACTATATTAATTTAATAAAACACTAATTACACAGTGCCAATTATATACATGGAGACTAATAAAACAGTGCTCGAACTTACACAAGCACTTTATATCTGGAATGGACAGTGTACAGTTTTTTTTTCCTATATGAAACAGAGTCCAGAACACTGTGTTACTTAGCTCTTCTGCTTTATAATTACTAACTCTCCCTTCCTGATACTTAACTACTCTAAATACTACTCTTAATTGCTAGGTTAATGCCAGTGGACACTGAGCAGAGCATGTACCTTGTCAGTACATTGAAAAGCCAGCTACCCTGATCAAATGCTCAACAAGCTGAAATGTTGTATTTGAGTTGTGCTATTGGAAGTTGTTCACTTCTATTAAATTAGGTAGAGATATAATACTAAAAACATTATACGATATATCTAAGATGTAAAGCAAGGGCTCAAAGTACTAACCCAAGAAAGCACAGCAAGAGCAGTGTTTATCAAAAGAAGCCTGAGGCCCAGGGCTGGTCTTAGAAACACTTCTGCTGAGGCTGAAACTCCCATCTGTACCATCTGACTCTATCATCTCCTATACCCCAGAGATCCTTTTCCCCCATTTGTACGTATCCCCTCACCCGCAGTAACCGTGCTCCTTGTCCTCTCACTTTCAGCGAGATACCAGTCTCCTCTGGACCTCAGCAGCAGCAATGCTGAAAAGACAGAAGAGACCTTCTCCCCACAGGAGGTGCAGGTGCCCAGAACTCAGATGTCACCACACGCCAGAGGAAGCAACTTCAATTAGCACACTACTGTATTAATTGGAGAAGCAGGATCTTTGAGAAATTTAGCCGTTTCTACTGCGAATGAGCAACTGTGGTTGTTTAGACATTCAGAATTCTGCTTGGGGATGATAAGAAGGATCATTTTTGTAAGCTCTGGGGGTCGAACCAAGTCCACATTTCAAATAGCCAATTCTCAAAGCTAGCAGGCCAGTGCTCAATAAGCCTGTCACTGGATATCATCAATTTATGTGCATGGTATATAGTCACTGAGGCCACTCTCTTGTATGTGTGATGCAGAGCCACATTCTACACATGTGGAATACATCGGGTGTCTTGCACATGCTGTACTTCCATGCATGGTGGTCAGAGCCTTGAGCACGCACAGTATGAGATTTGGGGTAAACCTGAAAGGAACAGAAAAGCTCCTGACACCAGGGAAGCACCTATATAGAATATTAAAACCTGGTTCCAAAGGATGGTGTTTTCACTTAAAAGTCTAAGGGTTTTACAGAAATTTAAAAGAATATATTTCCTCCTATCTTCATTCTGAGAAACAGCTTAAACCTTTCTGGCCTTGTTTCTATGGATTTTGAGGTGGTTTGGGGCTTTTTGTGCATGTGTCCAGAACATGCAGGCTGAGGCAAACATCCAACTAATCCTTGTTTGTTTGTTTGTTTTCCATTGTTTATAGTTTTGCCAAGCTTTAGCTACTTAGAAGAAGTTTTCTGTCCTGGGTGTTGCTTCAGGCTGATTGGTTTGGTTTTTGTTTGTTTGTTTGTTTGTTTGTTTTTTTAAAGGGGAAGGAATAGGGAGAAATTCTGGGTTTTTTTGAAAAAGTAGTATTTCAGTTTGGGAAATTTATAAGCAACTCCAAACCAAATGTAAGTTTAAAAGGCTGAAAACAGCCGCAAAAAAAAAAAAAAAAATTATTTGATTTTCACAGGAAAGAACTTTTTGCTTTCTTTTTCATGTTGCTTTTCAGGGCAGCAAAATCAGTGTATAATAAATTATGGTAAATATCCCAAATCTGTGTCATTAATTTTACCCAAATCCTCTATGGCCCTAAGCATCATCTACTCAGCCAAATTGACAGTAATACACAATTTATTTGCAGGCAACAGACAAGTGTTGCTGTGTTCCACGGGAAAAAGAAAAAAAAATTGCTCAACAGTTACTTCCAAATTAGGGAAGTTTTCCAAGCATTTTGTTCTTTTTCCCAGCAGAGTATCTCAAACTACAAAAAAAGGGCTTTCTGCAATAGTTTCCAGTTGTATTGTGAAATACTGCCAGTGATTTGCTACAGTTAGTTGTAAGAGAAAAGGTGTTAAGTCACTACTTCTTCAGAGATGACATACATTTCATAGTTTTGATATGACTCCCATGTTTCATTTTATGGTTCTAGAAAGAATAAACATATTTATTTAAATATAATTAAGTTATTCATAAATTAATCATATTCCTAGCCAAATGTCAAGGTTTGTTGTCTGATGCAGATTTTACATACCTATGGTACACAGATCACAATGAAATTCCAGAGTTCACTGATGGAGCCATCAGCCCTTCCCAGCTGCCTAATCTTCTAAATACTGTCACCTTCCCAGTCTCCTACTTGTGTAGGCGAGACGTGGGGGGCTGGACCCTACCATCTCCAAAACGACACAGTATTTGCAACAGAAACGCCGATGGCAAAAGACTAAGTTATGAATAGTTAGAACCAAATCCTTTAAGGCCATTACTAAGAGTGTAAGGTAACTTTGTGATGAGAGTAATCAGTACTACAGCAGCTTGATATTCATATAGCACTATAAATGATTTTAGCTATAAATAACCTAGCATGAGTAGTGGTTTTTACTGCATCAGTACAGATATTTCAGTTTTAAATATTGGGAGCATCAAAATAATAATTTGATTTTCTTCAGACATAGATTGTCTTCCTTTCTTTAACGGCCCCAAAAGCCAAATTCCATCTTTTGCATTATGATTGTGTGACATTTCAACTGGTAACTAACAGAAAATATATTTTCCTTCATGCAATATAAATAAAAAATAACTGATTTTGCTTAAGTTTCCCAATAACTCTTGACATAAAACAAAGCGCACAAAGCTCCGATGCAGATGGATTTTTTGAATGATGAAAAAGAGAGATTAGAAAGGATACTCATCTACAACCTTAGCTAATGCAGTTCAATGCAGCAAGCATCTGGTGAGTGTGCAAACAGCCGAGGTGAGATAAGCATCTTTAATACAGTCTGTTTTCAGGTTACATTTACACAAATGAATTAAAATCTTTCCATTCAGGCTGCACTGAAATATTATACCATGTTCTACTATACTTGTAAAAAGAAAGTTCTGAGCATTGTATACAATATTCAGAACACAAAGGGAGAAAATTGCATTTTCTTCTTCTCATCTGACCGTCACATTCCCTCTTGCATTACTACCTCCCATATTTGCACTGTTTGTCTTTTCTGTTTCTTACAATGGCAGTGAGCCATCTGAAAAAACCCCAAACAGAATATTATGGACAATTCATGAAGATTTTCCTTTTCTCTTTGGAGAAGGATTTTGAGGTTACCTCTTCTCCTACAAGGAGGTAGTCTTTCTTCCACTATGTGCTCTCTTCTTGCTAAATCACTTCTCTCCCTCTGCTCAGCGAAATGCCTTTGTAGCTAGCAGCTGTCCCAGTCGTCACCAGCAGAACCCTCAGAAACCAGCATGCCTTCCCTGCAGAGGGATGGTGTTAGGTATTTATGCACAGGTGACCTACTTCACTGCCTAACTGGTTTTGACACTGTTTTCCAGCTATATGGATTAAGACTTTTTTCTTCCTGAAGTCATCGGTCTTTCTCCTAACCTTTCATGACTCTGAGGCTTGTTGTAATGGTAAACCTTATGGCTCCTTAATCTTCTCTTTTCAATAGTATTTGCATGAAGAACTGCTATATCCGGACCTTAAAACTCGTTCAGTTTGGCATCTGGTTTCCAGCAGCAGCCAGTAGAGGATGCCCAAAGAAGAGCTTACGAAGAAGGGAAGCATGTTGTCCCCAGGCACTCTCAGTGTCCAGGAGTCTGAGGTTTGGAGGCTTCTACAGTGTGGACGGTGGGTGATATTTTTGTATTTAGCAGCCCTTGTACTTAATGGACTTTTCTTCTGTTAATTTGGTTGGTTGGGTTTCTCTCCCAGGCCTTTGGCATCTTGCAGCATATTACAGTATCTTGCAGCAAAGATTTCCACAGCTTAAAATCATGTGGAGAACCAATTTTTTGTTTTGAGAATGCTTCCTACTAGCTTCAATATTCTTAGTATTCATACTGGAAAAAGATAGTAACAGTGTCCCCATCTTCATCTTTTCTCTGCCACTGGTGATTTTGCAGACCTCTGTCATATCTTCCATCAGTCATCTGTTTCTCAAGAGTTAAGAACTTGTAGGTATACCTCATACAAAACCACTTCATTGGTTCGGTTTCCTTGTCAAACCTTTCTGAAACATTTCCAGTTCTATTATGCCCTTTTTGAGGTGTGAAGAACTGTACGTACTACTCAATATGCAGAGAACTATGGATTGATACTGGGTAGATGTGTTACAATGTCCTCTGTTTTGTTCTCTGTTCCATTCTTCACAATTACAAATATTTGTTTTGGTTTTCTGAGTATAAGGGAACATTGTGCTGATATTTTCACAGAAATATTCATCAGAACCCAAAGATCTCATTTGTAAGTGGAAAATCAGCTTATAGCCCATCCTTGTATATATATTTTCTTTCCCATGTGCACTACTTTACACAGCTACATCAAATTTTATCTACCATTTTATTATGCAGTCACTTAGTCTTCTAAGGTCTTTCTTCTGCTCTTCACAGTCAGACCTTTAACTGCATCACAATTTGTCCTCTAACTTTCCTTTACCTGAATAGCTTAATATCATTAGCAATCTGTGATAGCTCACTGCTCACCCTCTTATTCCAGATCATTTATGAATACATTAAGCAGCACAAGTCACAGCACAGGTCCCTGCAGACTCCTCTTGTGATCTCCCTCTTCTATGAAAACTGACCTTTTATTTCTGTTTTATTTCTGTTTCTTGTCATGTAGCCATTTTTTGATCCATTCTTCTTGCCTCTTGTTGCATAAAGGCACTTTTTTTTCTTCTTTATTTCTCTGTCTAGGAACCTCATTGCCCCTGGAAATCCTGATAACCCTTAGACATGACATATCCCTTGTCCACATATACAGTAACATCACCAAAGAATTCTAGATCCACGGTATTTGATATAATGCAACAAAAGCTGTGTCATCTTCCTCAATATGTCATATTTATATATGTGTCCAGTGATTCTGCTCTGTAGGCCAGAAATTACTTATTTGCTCAGCACAGACAACACAAGACGCTCACTTGTGTGTAGTTGCCTGAGTCTTCACGTTTTCCTTCCCGACCCGGTTAGCAGGGGAAGGTTACACACTGCAGTTAGAAGTTCAGCTCTCTTGACATCTGAGTTTTCTTAGAACTCCTGGATGGAGGCCATCTGCTCCCCATGATGTCTTGCTTATTTTATCTGTTTATTCTCTAACCTTTTCTGCCCTGCACTTAATTTTGAGATAGATCTGCTAAATTCCATATAACGCAAAATTCTAGCATGGATTTCTCTAAGCTGTTGCACTGTGAACACAGATGCAAGAACATGCATGCAGGCTTTTCTCCTATGGTCTTGCCTTCTCTGGGTGTTCCTTTCACACCTTGCAGGTTTACAGGCGCTACCCACTCTGTGGCAAGCCTCCTGTTTCTGATACTTACGGAAAAGGACTTGGGTTTTGTTTGGGTTTTTTTTTCCCAAGCCTTTGCAAGTCATTCCTCAAGCTCAGTTGTGATCTGCCTTATCATATTAATGTAACAGAATTTATGAATCGCTCTTTTTTTCTGCATTTCCAAAACAGTTTCCAAAGGATATCTTCTTGCTTCTAATAACCTCCCTTACCTTGTTTAGGCATGCTGGCTTCCTCTTCTTCTGTGTCTTTCTTTATCATGTTCTGAGAAGCTGGAGTAGCCCATTATTAGCAAGAGGATGAAAACTAGGTTTTTCTTGAACACCAGAGAATAGGCCTAAAGGCCAGAATTTACCTTGCAGAAGAGTTAATTTGCATCTTCCTGTCAACAGGAATTTTCTTCTCTGCAATCAAAGGATTCTTTCTTCTCTGATGTTCTTTGTCAATGCCAAGTCCTGCTCAACTAGCAGCTGAGGATCTGTCTCTGAAATACTGAAAGAGATATAAAACTGATAACTAGCATGGTTTTTAAGAAAAATCTTATATATATATGTACTTTATTGCCTTTGAAAATTATTAGATAACTTTACTGTGTACATATGTGTATGTGTCTATATGAAAGTTAAAAATAATTTCCAGACTGTGCCTTACAACATTTTAAAATGCTGCCATCCAAACACAGAGAAAAGCATGTCATTAAAAACACGTAGTATCACTCAGTATTTTGCGGTGGTATCTCACTGCCACCATATCTATAATATGCCAAAGAAAAAGGCTATTTTAGGGACCAAGTTACATAGTTTTACTTAAAGATCTGTGTACTGTCCAACAATCAGAATAGTATCGCTGTAAATAGCCAGTCATTTAACATACCTTAAATTGCATGGCCATTTACATATTCTGTACAACTAGCAAAAAGAAATATCAGTGAATAAAAACCAATCCATAAACTGTAATTTTAGACTTGGAGATTTTAAAGCTATTTATATCATTAAGATGTAAACAGCTAAGTATATTCATATCAGTTACTGATATAATTTTTTCCCAGTCCCAAATCAATATTTTAAAAAAAAATTAAAAATAACAAAGTTTTGTTACATTCAAGTCTCCTTTGAGGCCACTACAAAGCTTAGCTATGCAGTGCTTGTTGATTATAAAAGCTGATGTAAAATGTGAAGTTTATATTGTATTATTAGCAAGTATATATGCTTCTTTCCTGGGAAAACATGGCAAATTATGCTCCTCTAAGTGGCGGCACTGACCTAAGTACTGGGCTTACTGAGCAAAGGAATAGAAAAATTACCAAGTGAATTCAAACTACTGAGTTGATGGAATCAAGATTTTATATAAGATTTGTCAAAAAAAACCATCACAGAGAGTTCCAGAATATACAGCTCCCAAATAAAATTCCAGGCAACATGTTTTTTGTTTAATATGACTGTAGGTGTTT
>JAAGNO010003131.1:78576-98984 GCA_033439905.1 Ceryle rudis | reverse complement strand
GCCAGGGCGGGCGGCAGCAGGTGCGGGCGGGGTATCGGCCTCGTGCAGGGCCGGCCCGCTGCCGGAGCCTCAACGGCGCAAAGGCCGGTTGCCCTCGGAGAGGGAGGGGGAGACGTGGGGGGAGGGGAGGCTTCCGGCCCTGGCATGGAGCGGGTTCGCCCGGGAGCTTCAGCCCCTTTTCAGGGCGCTTCTGGAAGCGCAGCTCTTCCTCTCAAGCCATCCGCCGAGCGTGCCTACCTTAAATGGCTGATTTGCGTTAATTGAGGCAGTTGCTGGCCACGCTGCTTTACCTGCTTCTCCCCAGTACTTGGAGGAGGGAAAAACGGCGGCTTGCGCGGGTGGGCCGCTTGAGTGTCACGGCAAAGCACAAAGGCCTACCAGTCGAAACACTTTGTTGCATTTATCTAATAAATTCGAATGCGCTGAAGCAAGTTACTGCCCTGCAGTGGAAAGACAGCTTGTTTCTACGTTTGTAGCAGAGTTCCACATCTGTATGGCACTTGCTCAAAAGCAGTTAGCGTCTGCTAGGATAAGCTGCTACAAGCCCTGACCCTGCTCTGAGTGAAATGTGGCACGTAAACCAAGCTTTTCTGCCTAGCAGAAGTAACTGAAAGGCATTTAGGTCTGTTCAGGATCCTGCTTGTAGTTGGATCACTGCACATCTTGTTCTTGTAATACTTGTTTTCCTTCCCCCCCCCCCTTCATTTTATTGCTGAATTGACTACAATTGGTGGAAGTCCCTTCGGGCAGATGCTGCCTAGCTTCTAAGGTCTGCTGATGTGGCTGTCAGCACTGCCTTAGCCATTTTTGTGTTAAGACACACCACGGTTGTGTCTTTACTAATTGCAGAACTTTCTAAAGTGCTCTTTAGAAATTCAAAACTGGTGTAATGTAAATCATGTCTTATTCAGTGTCCTGCTTAACAGCAGCCACTCCTACCACACATTTAAAGAAAATGCAAGAAAAAAACAACATAGGCTTCAGAACAATAAAAGTCTGTATTGGGCTCTTTTAGGTAACGTGAAGGTTTATGGTTCTTCCCTTGTTTAGGTTTTCTTTTTCCTAACAGCAAGATTTATACTTATGGGAAAACTTAATAGTTATTAATCACACTGATTTTTGCCCTGTCACCTAGGCATATATTCAGAAGGGCAGATAATAGCTGGAGGAACCTTCTCTCAGGCTTTAAACTTGTAATTTTTTTTGTACTTAAGTGGTAGGAGAGGAGGAGCAATTTTATCACATCAAACAATATTGATTTTTTTTTTTCCCCCGAAGGTAAAAAAAATGGAAAGTTCCCAAAGAGATGCATTAATTCTACAATACAGGTGGTCCCAATGGCATTAATTTTAGTAATTTCCAGGCCAGTATCTGATATGGATACTGTAAAATGTCTGAAGTGATAAACAGTTGGAAGTCAGAAGCCCAAATAACTTCTCCCGTAAAGTTCTGAAAGAGCTTTTTTCTATTTTCTATAATCTAATTATTGGAATAACTTCAGAATATATACATTCATCTACCACTCAAAGCATGGGAGCAATTGCCTGGGTATTTGTAGGCCAGAAAGCCTAAAAAGATTCCCCAGCAAGATACTGAGACACCAAATACAGAATTCACTTAGTTATGATATAGTTCTGTAACTCCTGGTCAGTTCAGTTTTAACTATGCTACAGTTTTGTCAAACACAGCTTTTTTTTAATGCTGAGTTTAATTGAAAGATAACTGCACCACAAATGTGGTTTGCAAGACATTCTCATGCTAAAATAACACAGCTTTTCTTTAGAACACACTGACTGAACTGGCCAATGCACCTCATCCATTGTCATTCATAAGAGATCCTTAATCAAATGATCCTGGGAAGTGAGAGCTGCAAGTCCGGGAACCAAACCTTGTCATCAGTGACCAGAAAATAAAAATTATAGTCCTGGGAAAAGTATTTTCTAATGAACTTTGGCAGTCATTTGGATGCCTGTTCAAGTAGAGTGCACTTAGGAACAGCCAGATACCAGCCCCCCCTTGGACAATTCCTTTCAAATCTAGCAGCCTCTGGCATACATGAAAGTGGATGTAAATTCTCTAGTATCCAGTGTGCAGCTCCAAATTCCCCTCTTTTTCTATTTCCAATCGGGAGAAGTCTCACTGCTTTTGTTTCTGTGTCACTTTTTCTTGGGCTTCTCTGAATCTCTTCCTACTATGTGATTTGAGACAATTTAAAAAAAAAAAACCACCACCAAACCACACCTGTATTCCAGGCACGGGAACATGGTATAAAAATTTGTGCTCTTTTCTTCTGTGTTCCTTGTAAATCCTAACATTTGCCACTTTTCTTTCCTGTCACTGCATTGGATGAACACTGAACTAGTATCTTCACTGATATGTCTGAAGCGTGGGTTAGGATTTTTCTATCAGCAGCTGATTAATTTAAGCCAAATAATATGCTTTTGTATTTGTTTCCGGCGTGTCTTACTCTGAAGCTGCCTCCACAAATATTACATGTTCTGTGCTCACCTCATACATTAGCGCTGAAGATGTTGGATCCAATTAGCGGCACTGGAAATGGTGTTTTGTAGCATGCTCGCAAACTTCCTGTGCTGTGTAACCTGTTAGTTCTGTCACAGATTGCGTACGCTTTACTGGTGCTTTTGCACATTTTAAAGTTACGTAAGATTTGATAGGCGTGAATGGAAACAAAAATTAATATAGCTTACATGAACAGTAAATGCTACCTGAAAACGTCTGTGTCCTCAACTGCTATTTCAGTGCTTTAGTATTGTGCTTCTTCTAAGTGCTTCATTCAGATACATTAAATGAAAGAAACTGATAAATTCAATTAAAAAAATCATTCACATTTTGCAGTTAACTTGTTTTCTTGGTGTTTGTTTTGTTTTTCAGTCTCACACAATTCTACTTGTCCAGCCTACCAAGAGACCAGAAGGCAGAACATACGCTGATTATGAATCGGTGAATGAGTGCATGGAAGGTGGGTGCAGACATGGTAGACAAAAACTGTTACTAAAACCCCCTTTTTGACATATTTCCAAACTTACATCAGTAAGAATTTAAGTTGCTGTTCACATTTTCCCAAGTTCATTCAGAAAAAAAAGGCAAAATTCTCATGCTTTTAGCTTAGTAATGTTTTAATAAACTAAAAAATAAGTTATTCTTTCTAAAACTTCATTTTTATATCGAATGTCTCCTTTTTGATTTAACTAGATTGAAACACATTCAGTTCATGAGAGGGGGAAATGTTCTCGGTGGGGTCATACAGCAGACTTGCCTGAATACATTCCATTGCAGGATCAGAGCCTAACTCCCTAATTTTTGTCCTAACCTTGTGAAATAAAGATTGCTACTGGAAATAATGTATTAAAAAAATGTGTGCAGTGGGTGCATAGTTTGTAGTCTCGTGGCATGCATGTCAGAGGGGGGATTAAAAAAATGGTGTCACTTCAGGAGACACATAGGAGCTTGGAAAGAAGATGGAAATACTACAGCTGTATGATTTAAACGTGGAAATTCACTTACCATTCAAAATTCTAATTCCAGGAAGTTTTGTGAGGCAAACAAAAACATAATAAAGGTCATGTAAAGTCTCTGCTCAGTTAATATTATATTCTTCTTAAATGCATCTGCATTATGGGCTAGCTTAAATAAAACTGATTTAAATTAATATAAAGTCTTGCGCTGTCACTCTCACCTCAGTAGCCCTGTTTGACTCTCATCAAGAATGATCATTCTTGCGATATTTGAGTGGCTGTATTTGACTTTAGTTCTTCTCTTTCTCGGGTGTTTGTATGGTAGAAATATACATTGCAGTTGCTGTCTTTAAGTTATTAGATGGGATTTCAGGTTTCCAATACAGCTTACTGCCTGGAAAGTTAGATCTTTGACAGAACTAAAACTCTTCTTTCTCAATGATGATAACACTTTTTTCCTTGCATCTTAATCTGATTTTACAGTATTATCTTTCCGTGCAAATAGCTAGAATGATAGCATTTCAACTCTGCAAAATCTGAATAAGAAGTTTAAGCCTCTTTTATCATGGTGGTTGTCTCTAAAGTTTCCTGATGTCTGTGGTTTAATAGCTGAAGAAGTTTCAGCAAATACAGTTGTTCTTTTTTTCAATAATGCGTTGTTAATCTTGTTTGTCTGTAGGAGTCTGTAAAATGTACGAAGAGCATCTGAAAAGAATGAATCCCAACAGTCCATCCATTACCTATGATATCAGCCAGTTGTTTGACTTCATCGATGACTTGGCAGACCTCAGCTGTCTTGTGTAAGTTCAGTTGTTCAAGTCCATTTCAGTGACTTAGAGAAGCCAGAAGTCTTCCATCTAAATTCTTACATGTTTTATGTGAAATCTGGTACAAGTCTGGTTTTTTTTTGGAATTAAGTGTTTGTAAGGCAGCACTATTGCAGCTGGCATGCAATTAACTGCATTGGAGTAAAATATCCCTAAAGAAAGCTTAGAAACTGACAGTTCCACTTAGACTTCAGTCACACTGAAGCTCCTAGTATTTCAAATACTTAAGTCTAACCGTTTAATAGAGCTATGTGCTTTGTTAATCATAGAATCTGTTTAAACTGGGGCTGTATCTGCTTTTGTGCACTTAGTCCAGTTCTTAAAGGGGCAGAATGATGACAATTTTAATTCAGTGGAGGGCTGTACTAGTGGTACGATAGAAGTCTATGACAGCCAACAGTTAATTTTCATCAAGATACAGCAAGATGGAAGTTCCTTTAAATCCTAATGAAGTGATTGAAGAACAGATCACTCCTCCGGAGAGCCATAGCTAATTGTTTAAATGTTCCTGTGAATACAGTATCTCCAGTTCTCATTTGCACGTTAAAGTTGCAATTGAGCAAAGGTGGTCTTGTGTACTTCCCACTCTGCACTGTGAAATCACATGTTAAATTGCAGTATTCAGAACATAACACTGTAACCAAATCACTTAGTCCAGATCATGAGTACTTTCCATACCACGAATTTCAAGGTAATGGTTTGATATGACAGTGGTACCAACTTTGCAGAAATTCCTTAGGCATAAGAATAATACAAATCTCATATTCGAGTAACACAAGACCTGGTATTTGGCTTTCGAATCTTAAAATTCCAGAAATTCTTCTTAAGCCAGTGAGTATCTGGTGTGGACATTCCTGCAGCTGTACCGCTCCATCTGAAATCCCAGGGCAAGTACTTGTGTAGCTGCACAGTGAACAGCCTTTGAAGTTAATTCCAGTTTAAAATAAAACACTATTAAAAAAAAAAAAAAAAAACACCACCAAACCAAAACTGAGGATCAGATTGCTTTCCTTTGCATTCTAATGTACGTACAGAATCTAGGTCACCGATAGTGACTTACTACAAATGCCATTTACTGGAGTTTTCAGTCGAATAAGTAAAATGGGATTACAGTTTCTGCAGTTACCTCATCCCTAGACATTGTGCCACATTTGATCTTCAGGTGTCACAGTGCTGGGCTGATGCAGTTTGAAAGACACACTTGTTTTAGTGTATCTAACAGGATGGGAGCTATTTGCTTTAGGAAGTAGCAACTCTTTTCTAGTACGGTCTTGTGCCTTTCTTAATGAGGCTTGTAAACTCAGCATCGTGCCAAGTTCTACTTCAGCTTACAGTTTTCCAGCAGATGGCATACGTAGCACATAGAGTATGAGATAACTCCTTGTGTTCGTAGAGGTTCCTAAAGCACTTGCTCCGTGGTCTTGTACTGTAGCATTATGAATAGATTGGGACAGAAATCAGTAACATCTCCCAAAACCTCTCTTATATTGCACTGGAACTACTACTATATCAAAATATACTGAAACTCTATGGCCTCGAAGCAGTCATGCTGGGTTTTAAACATGAAGGCTTTCTTAGAAACAGTATGCTTAGGTTGGTTTTTTTTTTCCCCCTCTAGTTAAGGACTGTAAATTGTTCTGCATTGAGTTGACTCTGGATTTTTACTTAGCTTCTTGCCAATGACCATTTCACCTTTCTTACCTGATTAGAAATAAGTGTACTAAGATTTAAAGACTGACTGGGACTTCAGTAGTGTAGTTCTTGAAGCATTCACTGAAAGCACCATCTTTGTCAAAAAAACCATTCAACTTATAACAACTAAAGGGGAAAGGAGGGCATGAATCTACACACATAACTTCATGTAATTTGTTTTCAGTTTTGGGTCTAATTCTGTTTCAATTCAACAGCAACTTGAGTAATTGAGTTCTCTGTCCCTGGCAAGGAATCTTTCTAGTTGACTACTTTTATCAACTGGCCCAGAGGAGCAAAGAAAATGATCCTGTGGGTTCCTGTTTTCAGTTTGTTTTTTATGAAGTGTCATTGTTGGCAAGATGTAAACTTGCCCTTACTGACACCTGGCAAGAATTCTTTGTCCTCTATCCACGAGTCTACCTTTGCTCTTGGAAAACCACAGTTTTATTCATTTTCTAAAAATTCCAGACGGAATTTGAACACTTGAAAACTTACATGAACACTTGCTTGAAGTAGTGTTGAAGAAGTGTTTGGCTCATTAAAAGAAATTAGATTGTTTCCTGGTGGAACTATTTTTCTTCATTCTGAGCTCCAGAATATTAAGGTGCTCCATTTGTTGCCTCCCAAAAGTAATTATATTCATGAATTAAAATGTGAACACTGTGTGAGCCAGTCACTCAGTAGTCCTTTGAGCATCCTGCTGTGTTTCAGGTCCTTACTGATCTGCTGGGTAACTGCCTTTTAGGGACTAGGATAAATCTGCACTATAAGTGGCAATTCCCATCTACTTCCGATATTACTTGTTTTCTGTACGCAACCTTCCGCCTCATACGCTTGAGACGCTTAATTGTTTGTGAAGCTCTTCTGGTAACTGCACTACAGGGCAGATCCACACTACAATAATACTTTTTTTTCCTCTCTAGTTATCGTGCTGATACTCAGACATACCAACCGTACAATAAAGACTGGATAAAGGAGAAGATCTACGTCCTCCTCCGCAGGCAGGCCCAGCAAGCAAGCAAATAATGGGGGCACCATCATTACGTGGGTTTGGGGGAGGGCTTGGACAACAGGTGTGTACAGAGTGTAGTAGTGAACGTTTTGTATTATAGTCATCCTGTTGCCATCTTACTAAACTCTTTAGTCGGGACTGAATGTATTGTTAGAGATGCAAGGATTTTGTTGGATTTTACTTTTTTTCAGTGTAAATGGAGAAGAAATTGCAACATCTTCAGCAGTTTTGATTTTTCCCTCTGGTTGGCTAATCGTCCTGCTTTATTTGAACCCCTGGGGCTGTTCACATTGTACTTCACCACATTCACTGTATGTGCCCTTCTGTGGGGTTTCCAACATTTAGTTATGTCCTTGAGGCGGTCTTAATGGGGAATAAAAAAAACTACCCTTTAGTTAAACTTGAGTGCTGAATTTTGTATTTTTTTGCCAAACAAGACAAACCTTCCTTGCCTGTTTGCCAAGGAACAGGGCTGGAAAGGTTTTGTGGAGGACTGAACCAACAGCTGTTTGCTTTATTACAGAGTGGCTCAAATTCTGGCCTGCCAAGTTAACTTCTCTCCTAGTCTTGACTGCTGTCTTTCCTGGGGATCTCTGGGAAACACAGCAACCCTCTTGCACTCTAAACTTGATCTTTCTGCAAGGCATTTATATCCAGGTGAGTCAGTCTGCTCTGGGTTAGGTGATGTGCAAGAACAGACTTGAATATACTGCAACACAGACCCCATGAATTAGTCTACTTCCAACCTTCCCCTAAGAAAGGAATAGGCAAATTGTTTTGATGGGCATCTGCCCCAAACTGCATTTTCTTTTTACAGAGGATAAGGTAAGCTGTTTGCACACGCTGTAAAATTATATCTGCCCCTGGATATCTTGAATGCTGATGCTTTTGTAATTTTGCTGTACTGAAGAAGCTTGAATTGGAGGACGTGTTAGGCAAAAAAGGTGCATCAGGCAGAAAAGCAAGGCTGGCTTGATACATTGTGCCTTTGTATTAGCCCAGAGTTTGCCTGCTGTAGGTACAGGTTTGAGTCCTAGGCTGTAGAGGTATATTCAGCCAGGAGAGGCTCCAGGATTAACGGAGGAATGTAATTCTCTCCAGTGCACTTAACTTCCTGATACACATCAATAGTTTCTGATGGTCCTCACAGCAAATGGATTGGCTTAAGAGAATCTGAGGTCAAATTGACTGTCTGTAGTAAAACTTTAATGAAAATAGCTTCACTGAAGTGATAAGTAATAGCTGCTGAAGACTTGGAATCAAATTACCAAAGGGACAGAGATTCTTAAGAAGATATTGGGAGGGGGTGTTAAACTCTCGCAACACAGCTACAAGTGGGAGATGAGACCTACTAGTTCTGCAGTTCTAGTGACCAGGAATCCATTCAATCTGCTACCATCAAAACATGCTTCCTGTATAATAAAGAGCAAGTTTTCAAAACAGTAGGTCAGAAGTATATTAATCCACTTAAGTTAAATCTGGAAATACTTCCATGTGGAAGTTTTACATTTATATCCAAATGCAGCTTGACACAGTAAGTAAAACTTAAAAAAAAAAAAAAAATCACTCTTGCTCCATATAACAACATTCAGGTGCAATATCAGCAGTGTTATTAAACAGCTTTTATAACTTCTCCTGTATAGCAAGCAGTAAAATAACATGTTCTTTCCTAATGTGTTTGATGTTAACTTAGTTAATGTTTACTTTCTTGTTTTTGTAAAAATTCCACTATTCTCTGGTGTATCATTCAAGGTGCTGAGTGGGATGTGATTTTGCAGCCTTTAAATGATGCCAAATAAACATCCCTTCTCACTTCCTATTGCATTAAAAATTTTCCTCATTCTGGGAGCTTGTTTTCAACATAAGGAAAGCCAGCAATGCGGGCTCTTTCTTTATTGTGAAAGGTGCAGGGAGCATGCCGAGGCTGTAATAATCAAGAACTTCAAATATCACACAGTTCTTTCTTCGAAGATAGCCTAAAGTTTGGTCTGATTTAAAAACAAAACAAAACAAAACAAAACAAAAACCAAAAAAAAAAACCACAAACAAACAAAAAACCAAACCTTCTTTCTCGGTTTTGGTTTTTACTCGTCATAATCCCAAACTAAGACCAATGAACAAGTACAAAATATGCATTAATCACATTAAAGCAGAAAATGGGAAGAAGGTACTTTAAAGGTGGTGGTAATAAACAATTCTTTATGAAGGAGCCTTTGTGAAGGCTATTTTTTTTTTTTTAAACTAGAAGGTAAACAAGATTTAACTTCAGGGATGGGGTTTTTTGGTTTGTTTATTTTGGGTGGGTGGTTTTTTTTTTTTCTTTTTAACACACACTTCTGTGGTCATCTCAGTAATTGAGGTTTTCACAGAATTGGAAAATGCATGTAAATGTTCCTTTTATACCTCTGGAACAAGACTTGGCCCTCTGCTGATACAAAAATACAGCCTGTAGATCACCTTAAGAGAAGGAAATTGAGCATCATCTCTTTTCCCCCCTTGTCACCCAGCCACCAGTCTTTTCTCCCTGAAATAAACTACTAGTTAAAACTCTGTAGTACATAATTCTTGAGCTGCTGTTCTCCATCTCCCTTAAGAGCTGCCTTTCACTTGATTAACTATTCATAAAACAACAAATTTACTTAACTGAGCAGCTGACTGAATACACTGGAAGGTGCAGGGGGAGTGCTGGAACATCTACCTGATGTGCAACCGGTTAGAAAGAAGGATCTGGAAAACTGTCTCAAACTAACCACAGGCCTTCAGAAATACAGTGCAGAGGGTTATGAGCATTAGTAGGTTAGGGTTAGTAGCCTGGCACTCCAGTGATGGGAGTCTGCTCTAGCAGACCAGGTGAAAAAACTTACTTTCCAGTTCGTTTCTTGGCTCTTTCCCAGTAAAGGTTGACAACGGGGCATTTAGGACTTCCTCCAGTTGCACCTGTCCATAGAGGCATAAGATGGCACTTCTCAGAGATAATGAAGCAGTTGCCAAAGTTCACCTATTTGCTAAGTAAACAGTAAGGTGAAGTTTTGCGAGATGGCCAAGCTGACATAACAGTCCATTGCTGTCAAAAGGCATAATGCTATTCACACCATGTACGAGACACTGGGTGTTGTGGGGAAGGGGAGAACAGAACTGCCAGCCAGCACCAACAAGCATGGTAGCTGGTCACTTAAAAAAAAAAAAGTCTTATCTGAGGCTTTGAGAACAAGATTGAGCATGGTAGATACGGATGGTGAAAACAGTAGTGTCTATCTATCTATCAAAACCCAGTTTATCTACTATTGCATGCTCCTGCCAGTCAGTAACGCACTGGGGCAGGGGATAACCCCACTAGGATTAGAATTTGAGTTGTATTTGGTATCACAATAATAACAGGAACACTCCTACAGGAATCCGACTGTGGAAAGCAAAATTGAATTCCTGCTTTGAGGGTGAAATAAGCTACATAGTTAAAGTACTTGTCTACAGTTTCTTCCATCATCGTGTTCTTTTAAAACAGACTAAAACCATGACACCATCACAATACATCATAAGCACAGTGGGAAAGTAGCATCCCCATCATTACATCAGCCTGTTCTTGTGCTTAACACCACTGTCGTGTACAGTGGGGAAAAAGCATAAGCAGTAGCCAAGACCAACTTGTTACCTTAGCTAGTAACTAATGTGTATATGCTTTAGAAAAACCTGTTTACAGCAAGCGGAGACTTGACCACCTGTAGTGTTTTTCAGGTTGGAAGAACCACCAGATTTTTCACTTGCATTAAAAGTCAGAAAGTTGCTGATTACGATCTTATTACCACATGCCAAGCTGTGTGCTAGCTAGCTCATGATGCGCTGAAAGCAAGGATGCTTCTTAAGATGACTTACTTTCAGGGGGAGGAAGGGAACGCTCCAGCTACTTTGCTTTAAGAGTACATAAACAGTTATGTACATTTGCAATTCCCACTGAGTAATGGGCTGATTGTATTGAAAATCAGCAACGTTAGAAACTCAAACAATCCATCAAGAAAGCTAATAAACAGAGAAAAATCAGGTAGCCGGGTTACACATACAAAGTAATTTCAAGCTCCTGTTTTTCAGCTGCTGTGAAATTGTTAAGTGTCTGCTAGGCCCTGGAGAGCATTAAAACAAATAAATTATAAATTCTGTCCTACCATTACCATACGTTGGGAGGGGGAGGTTTTGAGAGGCCAGGGAACATAATTCTGCAGTTCTCTAGCAGGAGACAGGGTATGGCTGACGCTAGTAACTGAACCCGAGACCCTCAGCCTCACTGAACATCTGAACCACATGCCTTAGGTGCCCACTTTCCCTTGAAGTCTGGGAGCGCTGACTTTGGTATTTATCTCAAAATTATGAATAACTTGTACTCGCTACACATAAACTGCAAGAATAAATCTGTTGAAACAGAAAATTATTTTAGAGTCTTGCCATGTTAGTCAATTCTCTCAGGTTTTCTACACTGAGTGTCTTGTCTGCTATAATGTTACTTAGTGTTGGCTGAATACAACACACCATTCACTGAAACAGCAGGGGAATGAATTTGCCACTGAAATACACTGAATGGAGACGTTTGGTTTTGCACAGTACAAAGGAGCTCTCTGTTCATGGCTATTAATAAATGCTTCATCCTCACTCTGAAAAGTATTAGAGTAAGACCCATCTGGATTTGTTACAGGGAAATGTCAGGTTCTAGCAATTAGTTTTCTCATTCCTGTAATCTGAACTGGGCCTGTATGAACAGTTTATCTGGATGATGTTTGGGCACAGCTCCAATTTCTAGGTCTTATTCCTACTATTTGTGCTGAGTTTGCATATGACACAAGTAAAACTTGAGTGCTGCATACCCCAGCTCAATGCCATCCCTGGTGGAGCATTAGTAAGAGGTTTGTTACCAATTTTGTACACACCCTACCCTATCTGCTGCTGCAACCCCTGCAGTGTCCCCATGTTCCTTCCAACTAAGAGCGTTACTATACATTATTGTCTTAGCATCAGCTGTCAGTGACACACACACAGCTCTGGCACTCTGTAGCTGCTGCATGCCTTATGTTTGTGCCACAAAAATCAACAAGACCTGGATAAAAGAAAAATTTGCCTGTGTTTCCAGACTCTACCACTCATTAAATATGACACTTGTACGGCCTGGATGTCTAATGCACCAGTGCTTCCATCTAGTGTATTTAATTCCTGTTCAGACAGCTTCTGTATTGCTCTACTGACTGTGCAGGAAACAGGCTCCTCAGTCTAAATTATGACCTTCTCTGTTTCTGAGAGGATTGGGTTTCACACACTCCCAACACAAACCTGTTGCCCTGAGAGGTTGGGGGAATATCCATTCTCGGAGATACCCAAGATGTGACACAGCACTGAGCAATCCGATCTGGTTTGACCTGGTCCGAGACAGAGCTGACTAAATGACTTCTGGAGCTTTCTTCTGACCTAAATTATCCATCATTCTATTGGACTTACTCCTGGAACATTCCATATCATGAAAAATGGGAAACGTAAGCTTTGAATCCATACTCTGACCAATTTCGTACAGTCATTTGACTTTGGTCACCCCAGGCCACCTAGGAGAGTGCTGTAAACAGCAGGCTCTCGCATCCTCACGAGTGGGTTTGTGCAATGCTACAGTAGTGTTCACTAGGCTAACAGAAAGCACAGCTAATCCCCAGCAACAAAGACAGGGTGCGAACAGTCAGATTTGATCTTGTTCTGATATTCTCTTTGAATGAAGGTTCAAATGGGACACAGAATAATGCCTTGTCATAGAGGTTTAATCCCGAGAGGTCATCAGACCTGCCACCCAGATGCACCCCGACCCCACCTCCCGGCACACCCCACAAGCCTTTTCAGCACTCAATAAATTAAAACAAAACAAACAAAAAACCAAACAGACAAACAACATGTGAGAAACAAAAGGCTTCTGATAAGGAAAGCTCAAGAACACTGCAAAATGCCAGGGAAGGTAAGAAATAAGCCATGTGTGACAACGGAGAGAAAAGCAATCACACTCACACCCCTGCCTCCACCCCAGGACCCCCTGCTAATCCCATTGGGAGGCAAAGGCATCTGAATGCAGTATCCAGTAACATGCTTGCAGGGGGAAGAGGAAAATCAGTGCTACTAGGACCAGAAATAAACCTTGCTCCACATTTAACTTTTATCTATGAGTACTGTCAGGTTCTGAGCAGGAAGGAAAGGGGGGGTGGGGAGAAAAAGAAAGAAATCTCTTTTCTCTCAACACATTAACTCAGTCTCTGAGAGAGTTCTTAGCTTGTACATCTATTCCACTGTAACACCGGGATGTAGAAGAAGCACATGAGCGTAGCAAACAAGAGTCAGCATTCAAGTCTTCAAAGAAGTGCATTTCTCAAATCCAGAATTGTTTTGTATCCATCCCCACCATCTCCAGAAGTTTAACCAGTACCAAACCAATGCAGCTTTCCTTGCCTGGCCTGTAATGCTCTTCCAGAACACACTTCTCAGCTCATTAGTATCATTCTAGATTCTGTGCCAAGTGAGCTTAATTTCCATTTCTAGCCACATTGTGCAAGTAGCATCATTTTATATTCTTTCTCAAAGTACTTCTCCCCTCATCTCCCAGGAAAAGCAATCATTCTCCATCTCAATTTTGCTAAATTAGTAACTTGTGATTGGTATTCTTTTCTTACAACAAGTTGCTTTGTCTTCTGCTCATCCTAGTAGTTTTCTGCAGCTTTTCCTGTTTGTCTCTGAACACAGTTATCATTCTGGGCACCTGCAGCTCTCAATGAAGTTTACCAATCCTTCATACTGATAATAGCCTTTTATAATTATATCCCTTTAGTCTCAACCAAGAATGAATCATTTAACGCCTCCTAAAATTGTAGGTGTTACTTTCACGTTTACAACACACTTAATTGTTCAGTGATCGCTCAGTGCACCCTCTATCCCTTTCTTCTCTCATGTCCAATAAAAGCACTCATTATTCATACAAAAATGAAACAATTTCTACTAGACAGCTTGAGAAAGAAATGTGAGAATAACAAGCATTTGATCTTAACGAGGATACTCACCTTGGATATTCCAGAGAACTCAAACCCTGTCTGAAACGAGTAGAGCAGGGACTACATTAACCACAAAACTCTGTTGTTCTGTTTCTTAGCAAAAAGGCACCCAAATCAGGTCAGCCATAGCTCCAGGAAGTATTTCCCTTCTAAAAACAATGACAAAAACTAGGCACCTCCCTCCATCTTACAATTAATGGCCTAATCATCTTGTTAGCATAGTGCATAACCTAAGCAGCTTTCTGCTCATCTGGCTTCTGTCTGCCTTACTTCTCAGACCCCCTTCTTCCTAGGTACAGGAGGCCTGGTCATCTCACTTGGAACCCCAGATTCCTTCTGTGGGGGAACAGCAGCCAATAGAATTTTTATCAACCTCCTCCTGCTCCCCAAGATGCCACAAATAAAACATTTTAAGCTCCATAAATCTGACTTCTTCCTTTAAACTTTTTCTGTAGAAAATTCATTACTACCTCCAGGCATGCTGTCATTAGGAGTTAGACATCACTTAAATCTAGTTGCAGGGAGAATGGAGGTCCAGCCTCAAAGGTGTTTGACATGTATTTCAGATTGAAAAAAAAAAAATACCTGTATGACTTGCCCAGGCTCTCTTTTGGCCCCTGGAGTAGTGTAAGAGTAAAATGCAGCTCCCAGACCAATACTGGCTGAGCAGCCTAATGCTGCACACTTTAGCCCCATTCCCCCTTTCCTTTCTCACACATGCATTAACCTAACTGGAATCTCTTGCCCTACCTTCCATCAAAACCTGACACTCAACCCAACTACTAATAATTAGTACTAATTAGTTAACACAGAAGGGCCTCCAAGAATTGAAACACACCCCTCTTCCTATTTACTTAGATAAGCCCCATAAAAAGACAGCAGTTGGGGGCTGGGAACCACAAGGATGCCTGTCTCAGGATGTCTATGTATCAGATGTTCCTGAGAGCATTTTTGGAGAGTAACATCATGTAATTGCCCTATTCTTACATATTCCCCCTGACACTTGGTGTGGGTCACTGGCAGACACAGGCTACTGGACTAGGTAGCACTTCTGTCTGATCAGATACATGTAAGCACTCTAAGTTGGATTTTATTTTTTTTTTTACATGACTAATGTTTTCCCCAGAAGTTTTGCAGGGAAGATGAAAGTGTCTGTGCAGACCTAAGGCAGATAAAGAGTTGCAGTAGGTAGCATCTTTCTCCATATGTTTTCCTCATTGTTTCCACAAGTTTGTTGTTTTGGGCATGGTGTCATGAGAATGAAAATAATGGAGATGATGTAACTGTAGCTGATACTGTTTAGGAGCTGTTTACTTACAGGTTTCATGAAGACACTTCCCCCAGAATCCAAGTGGTACTGCAAATTAGTTGAAAAACCTACTTCATGGCACTGAGTGTTTTTTCAAATGACCTTTAACATGACAGATAACTTTTTTTTTGTAAACTTAAAAAGGCAATTAATAATACTGATTTAGCTACATACATGTTTCTTTGAAGTCTAATGCTTCAGCACTTTTGCAATTGCTTCTCCGTATGAGTTCTGGGGGCCTTGGCAATTGCTTGCTGCTGCTATTTTGATCCTATGCCCTAGGAGTATAAACTCAGTTATAGAAACTCCATCTGAGTCCATTTAATGAACTACATGAATCAGAGCCCTGCAATAAAGCCCAGTTAGAAATGAGAGCACAGAGAATATTGATCCCCTTTAAAACCTTTTACAGCTTTCAGGATCTGCTTGGTCACTCATCGCTGCAGCAGGCACCGAGCCTTTCCTGCCAGTTCCCTTTCATGAGTTTGCTGGGATTATGGTCAGATTAAGACATGATTGAACAGATCAGCTGGTGGGAGCCCTGGGGTAGGAGGGAGAGCCCCCACATAACCCTTCTCTCACATCCTCAAGGTCCTCTGGGTCAGTTTTTTTTACTATTTGATTCAGGGGAAATTTCTACAGCAGTGCTTGTTTTTCCTCTGAGCAACATCAGAAAACCCTTTGAGATTTTGTAATCTGTTTTACTAATGGAAGTGGTGTCTAGAAACTCTGCATTTACAGAGGTCACAGATGATAGCATTACCATGCACAGCACACCCATGAAAGGGTCCCACAAACTCAAGACCTTCAGCCTTGTTTGCAGTATGTTACATGATAAAGAACCTCTGTGGTAATGAAGCACACACTATTCAAATGAGACATTTGAATAAGAACTTTGGGAGGAGAGCATTAAGAGGCATGTATGGCATCCTAGCCAAAACATATAGCTTGAAGTCAGATGATTTCGGACTGTTTTCCAGGCTGTACCCCAGATGATGTATGGTGTTCTGAAGCCCAGATCCAAAGGGTGTAGGTGGAAATTGAATGGTTAGATCTCAAACTGGAAACCACAAATCCTCTGTTGTTCAAAGCTGGATTCACCTCAAGTGTACATCTCAGCCTTCACATTTCAGGATCTGCTCCAGCACCTACCCAGAAGCGCTTTAGTTTCAGCTGTGTTCAGACCATCTTTGGAAGCACTGAGGGAACTCATAAACAGGGCATTCCTCCATTTCCCTTGGTTTGGTAAACCTTGTCAGAGAACAGCCATTGACAATAAATGCAAAAATAGAAGTACAGTCACTGCTTTCTCAAATATAACCAAGCTGTATAGCCTTGTCTGGGGCTGGCAGGAGGGATTAGAGGGCAAAATACTGAATGTCTTATGGTGAGGCTAATTTGAAATCCTTGGTATGGAATATCTGAAGATGACCTGCACCAGAGAGAAAGTAATCACAGTTTTCTAGCAGCAACGGGTGCATTTGCATGGCAGGGAGGTCCTGCATTCCAGGCACTGTTCCAAAGGCCATCTATGAACTTGAAATTAAATGGTTACAGAAAAAATAATGTAAAGTGATTTCTGAAGCAATCTCGGGCCCCAGGCCTTGCTGTAGAGACAGAAAACTCTTCAACCACTAGGCTAGAATCATACATCCTTCATCCAAATTAAGATTTATTATCATGAGAGATGCAAATTAGAGCAGCTTTAGCAGGCTAAGAACGGCTCCACCTTGAGCAACCCCAGTTTCCCAGAGCATCTATTGCTTCATTAATACCTTGCATTGGTACAAGGGTGGGAGTGATTCCTCACAGCCATATGAGGTGCAGCAAGCAGCCCCCTCCTATGGATTTCCCCTAGCAGGAGGCTCCACTTGTAGTGGGGAAGCCACTGTAACACCCCTGCGGTGGCCCTGTGGGGCTGGAACTAGATGATCTTTAAGGTGCCTCGCAACCCATTCTATGATTCTGTGATAGTTTAGCATGTGCTACACATTGTAGCAAGCGCTCTTCTTGGGCAAAGGGGCGCCAGCCACGCTGGCAGGTGCTGGTCCTGACAAGGGCTCTTGGATCTGCAAGCAGGCACCAGCGACCCATCTGTGTTCTGTTCTGACTTGGGAAAGAGATGCTACAAAGACAGGTTAAAGCAAGGTTTTCTCCCACCCTGCCCTTCAGTGCTAAGCTCATCTCTGATTTGAGGGCTTGGCTTAGACTGGTGCCAGGTTGGTGTTGTTCTCTGACACTACTTATTTTTAATAAGAACAAAATGAAGCTGGGAGAAGGGAAAAGGGAAGAGTTTCACAGAAATCCAGACCCCTTCTCTCTCAGGACAAAGTATTTGTGCTCAACAGGCCTTGCCTTGGCCTCAGCACTTGCAGACACATGACAAACTCCTGCCAAAAAAGTTTAGAGTAAACAGAGGCGAACTGTGACATGTTAAATATTGCTAATGAGCATCAGGTGTTTGCAGGGGGAAATGACTCCTCGTCTTAGATATGGTAATTATTTTAAAGATCTATTTAGCATTTAGATTGCTTAGGGGGAAAAGAGCTTGGAGCAGTTGATTGCCTTGGAAAATGCTCCAGTATTAAGTGGGTCTCTTTGAACATTGCTTTCATCTACTCAAACAAAAAGCAGAGGTGACACTTCAGCTTGGGATAATTAGAGGGACTTTGGCATCATTTGGTTGTCCTTGTCAACAGCATTATAACGAGTAGCTTCTAGTTAACCCCCCACACACACACAACAAATCTCACACAATAGCATTTAAGAGAGTTAAAATACAGAAGATTAAACATGCTGCCCTGAAGCCTTGAGAGGACCTGTGAAAGAACCAGCCTGAACATTCACCCTCCATAAATTCACCCTGAGCAGAAGACCCTTTGGTATGCTTTTAGGCTTAGCTCCATGTGTTGCTTTTTAAACGCCCGTTTTCATCAACAGATATTTATGGCTGCAGCATCATCAGCTCTCCGAGGCTAAACAAAACTCTTCGAGGTGAAGGCTCCCATGAAAATCCCAGATACGGCAGGAGGTAAGAGCAATTGCTGACCAAGAGACTGAACTCTCCTGTGGCAGTTGAATATCTCACCCAGCCCAACATCAGGCTGCGCTGTGCTAGCCTGTGCCACCAAGCCTGGTCTAGGGGATGGTTTGAAACTATTCAGGGCCAGCCAAAAGGACAAAGCAGCCTTCAAGGCTAATACACCTGGCTGAGCAAATCCAGCAATTCGAAATCAAGTCTGCTACAATTTGCTACTTTTCCTCAAAAATCTGAGAAATGATGTAGAAAAAAAAAAAAAAAATTACTTCTGTCTCAAAGAGGTCCCTCCTTGCCTGAGTTGCCGAAACACCATTTACACACATCCCACCCTGCAGCGTGTTCAGCAACAGAGGCAGTCCAGATGACTATTAACCTTCCAAAGTATGGCTATACTGCGGCAGCTGTTAAAGGGAAGCCAATAGCAGACAGCATCAGCTCTACATGGTAAAACTAAATAATTAGGACACCTCATGGCAGCCTCATGAGGCAGTGACATGACATGCCAGGGCATGAGGTGAGAGCTGGGGTGAAGCCTGTGAGAGCTCAAGACCATCCCAGAAGCCATCAGCCATCATGCTTACAGGACCTCAAGCTGCTACAGGGAAGGCAATGCTGAGATCCACCCATCAACTGAGACTGTGACCAGGAAAAAGCAAAGCAGCCATGGTCTCTGATGACAAAATTTAGGGAGAAGAGCCCTTTGGAAAAGAAAGTCGAGGCAGTTCAGGAGGTGCAGAGGGACCCATGGATAGCTTTTTGGGTCAGTGACCCCATGTTGTTCAGTTTACACTGATGAATTTGAGCATCCCCCCTAGGCACTAGCCAGCTCATCGCTGTACTCACAACTCAACCAGTACTGTTGTTACGGCCATGCTCAGCCCTGCTGCAGGCAGTGGTAAGTAATGTTGCTGTACTAGTTTCCATGGAAATCAAAACCAGAGAAGCTGTTTTCCACCAAAATCACATTAAAACACAATTTTGTCCCAAGTGGCTTACTTTGTTATCTTTTCTCTCATTCTTTTTTTCTTTCTTGCACCATGCAGTACAGATGAAGCTGGATTTATTTTAATGACTCGAGATTTGTAAAGCACAAGTTTCGTTGATATGTCTAGCAGAAGCCGCTGTTTCCATTTGGGTGGGATGTCCTTGACTCAAAAATAGGTAGGTCTGAACACCTATCCAATGTCATTTCCAGCACAGAAATACTACGTTGTACTGGCCTTGTTTTAATTACCAGTCAGTCATTGGTGAGATTTAAGCAGCATTTCTCAAACAGATGCAGATCAGTCAAAAAAGCAAAAGGTTACTCATGTCTCTCCTGTACCCAGTCTCCCATAGCCCAGCATCACCTTTACAACACACACCAGCCCACAGTTATTTGTGACACAGCTCTAGACTGTATTGCAGGTGTTTGCACAACACCTCACAGAAACAAACCTCCTACAAATATGGATGACAGCCCTACTACCTTGTGCCCAAGCTGGGAGAGTGGCAGAGGGGCAGTGCCTCCTGCCAACACATGGGCACAGAGTTCTCCACTGCAGAAGCAGAGCCAGAAGCACAGTGTGCTGCAAACACCTGTTAATTTTCATTGGGTAGTGCATCGCTAGTTGGTTTTGCTACCATAGCAGCAAAACAAACACAATGAAAGCAAGTTTTGTTTCAGGTAGAGCTAAACATCTAATTTCAACATTTGCAGTTCTCCAGGGCTTCTTTGCCTCTGTTTAAAATGCTTAGAAGTCCCAAAGAAGGAATGAATCTTACCCCCCCTAAGAGGAAGGGATACAGAAGCTCTTCGGCTGTAGTGGCCAAAGCAGTATGAGACGAAAAGGAAACACAGAATCATAGAAATGTCTTGGTTGGAAGGGACCTTTAGAGGTCATCTAGTCCAATCCCCCTGCTGAGAGCAGGGACATCCTTAACTAGAGCAGGTTGCTCAGAGCTCTGTCAAGCTTCACCTTGAATGTCTCCAGGGATGGGGCCTCAACTACCTCTCT